>CM017765.1:43118451-43398451 GCA_008009225.1 Acer yangbiense
AAGTGAGTAACTGATAAAACCCAATATTAATGTTGTCTTATATTTGTCATCAAAGAATACGGTATTTAAGAAAATTTTTGTTTCTCTCAAATCGTGATCCTTCCAAGATAGCCATCTTCATCATTTCAATATGTTACTATTATATAAGCTGTTGTGAACTACCACGAGCATGCTCCCTCGGCGGGTCATTTTCTGCCCGGAGCACCAATTTTTTTAGAGAGGTGAACATGAGAACTTCTCTGTAGGTGAATTGTATTCATATGAATGGGAAATATTACAAGGTTACATCTTAAAAAGGTCTGATGTATAAAAAAATCCATATGATTGAACTCTATATTGAATCATTAATTTTCAAAATTCTATTATGGTATCTCGAGAGAAAATTGGGTGCGTGTACTTCCCATGTTGCGATTATGCTATATGGTGAAATTTATCACATGATAGGATTGTGTCATGTGAAATTTATCACGTGACAAGATCATTTACCACGTGATAAGATTGTGTTATGTCACATGGTGAAATTTATCACGTGACAGGATCACAGCGGAAGATGCATGTCACGACTTATTTCACCTTCCCTCAGCATGAGTGGCAATGAGAGAGAAAAACTAAATATTGGAATACGATATCATGCACATTCTGTTTTTAAAACATGTCATCACTTCTCTCACAAACTTCAATCGAGTAGGAAAATTGAGGAAAAACTCATTTACACAACATTACAACAATAACATCATATCTGTAACATATGGGTGCGTGCAAAAATGTTTGATTTAGTATATAACATTCAAAACAGAGATTACATTCAAGAAGGGCGTTTGGTCTAGTGGTATGATTCTCGCTTTGGGTGCGAGAGGTCCCGAGTTCGATTCTCGGAACGCCCCCCTACCCTTTCCATTTTTTAATATTTTCCTTTGCACCAGCCAAAAGCCACTTGGAATTTACAACATCATTTTTGGTCAACAAAACTGAAAACTGAAAAGATTGCAAACTAAAATCTATGGATAATGTGCAATTTAAGTTATGTTTACGTAACACTTGGCAACCCCAGACAGAATTGCTGGGTGCCTTTATCTTCCAGCAGATTTAACATTTCTCATGGTAGACTGCAAAAATAGATATGGATTAGGGTTTAATGCAATCCAATCAAAACCGATTTTCATTGGATTAAGTAGTAAGATTATGAAATTTTAAAATTCAATCCAATTGGATCCAATATCTGCAATTGTAAATTACACTACAAAATCATACCATTATAGTTCTTTTCCTTTTTGTTGAGCACAAACATAATAATTTATTTGTATACCAATTCTTGTAGATTGCTGCTGGGAAACAGAAATCAATAAAAAAAAATTTAAAAAGAAATTCAAATTTCACTTCTATTAATGTTCTCAATTCTAAAAATTACAAATTTTAAGATCTAAAGAACTACCCCTGGAAAACAAATTTCCATTTCTCTTATTTCAACATCCTGGAACCAAATGCATGTAAACTAGTAACTTGGTCCGTCCCAGAGGGTTTAAGCCTACCCTGGGAGATCAACAACAAACCACAAAATTGGGAAAATAGGCACCATTTCTCAAAGTCAGAACGGAACCAGAATTTGACACCTTGAAGACAACATCAGTCCTATAATTGTTGGTCTTGCTTCCAAATATTAACTTCAATGTTAGTATCACCACCGACCACTGATAAACACGTAGGCAAATAAAGAATTGATGACCTGAAACCCTAAAAGTGGAGCACTCATTGAGCAAAGTACATATATTTACAAGATTGCCTACATAGTCGTCCCCAATGAACATCAACGAAACGCAATGAGAAGCTCCTCCAAAAAAGAATTTTTAATGTTGGCTATTTACTCTTTTGTACTTTGATATCGGATTCCGATTGGGGATTTTAAGTTGGAATCAATCTCGTGAGTAACTCGTGAGGGCCAAGAAGAAGATTGCTTTTGGTGGATAACATTTTACAGAAGAATACATACAGCTGCTGTTTTTTTTTTTTTCTCCTTGATCCATTATTCAACATCTTCAGAGCAGATCGAGTAAAATAGGGGTATAATTAATTCTCCGGCATATACGAGTTTAATTTCAATGGCAGAGAGTCTCTCCACAGTTTACCCAACGGACAAAGCTGTCTGAAAATTCCTCAGGAACATTGGAATTCTGTGAGTCGACATAGGACAGCTCTATTTCTGCTCCAGTCTGCTCTCTTCTCTACAGGATATAAAACAGAAAATCGGGATGACGTTAACACATGTTGTATGTACAAAAAACCCTTTCAGCAAAAGTAATATTCTAAACCATCTACATGAATTATTAACCTTTTAAATTCCATCAATTATTGATGCTTATCAGCCGAGCATTAAGGTGTAAAAATCAATAACAAAGAGAAAACAGTAAACCCTCGAGAATGATATACTTGTATGCAATGATGAACCTCCTCAATCAGGAAATTTAAAATAAGAGATGAGTGGCTTTTGCTGTAATATATAACCTAGACACAAACACATCTACGTCTAATAATAGCTCAAGATTTAAACTATAGATAATATGATATTAAAATCATCCATAAAAACCAATGCCAACAATATATTTAGTGCATCTACTAAGTAATCAAATGTTCTAAATGTTCTACAGATGATTGGCGTAACTCAGATGGATTCCACCTTCATTAATATTCTCATCATATCACTATAGCTAATTGCTAAATCTTTATTTTGTAATGATCTTTTTTTTTTTTTTTTTTTTTTTTTTTTGTGATATTCATATAGAAACCCAAATAACTATAACTGATGCCACAATCTGAGTGTCCCTTCCATGCATGACAACAATTTACTGCAGAAAATCAGAGATTAATATCTATTTGGTCTAATAACTAAGATAACCTAAACATATGCTTCTCAAGAAAATTTCTGCCCTTGCAGAGGCTACTGACCTTCATGCTGGATCCATATTCACTTGTTGATGGTGTTCCTTCTCCCATTACTCCATTGACAATATTCTCCATCGACATACCAGCAAGTGGTGAGTTTGTAAGCAGCGGTGACCTGTAGATGGAGAAACTTAATCATTTTCTTGTCATCGTATACATAGAAACTACTTGTCTCTTGATTCCTAAGTCAGCTCAGTTCAATAAATTGGTTGAGACACTTGAAGCCTGTTTACAAATTACAATGGACAACTGCTAAATGATTCATGTCTCGTGCCCTCATTTCCCAATTCAGTTAACTGAACAAATTTGTGACTGGGAAATAATCTAACAGCCAATACTGTTCTACAAGTTATATCTGTCAATAATAAAACATAATTGATGGACATGACATGTCTTCTTAGATGGAAAGAGAAAGGAATAAGAGAAAGGCAGAGAAGAGGAAGAGCGTTCTAAAAAAGAAGCAGTTATAATACTAGAAGTCAATAGTTGACTATTGCACAAACGAACACAGGAAGAAGGTATACTATCTTAGGCTGCAGCTTGGAAACTCTGAAATAAGAGGATTTTAGCACAACTAAGTTTCCATTTCAAATCAAATTTAACGACAAGACAACACAATTGATGGTGAAACTTATATGCCCAAAATCAAGTATTGAATATTTATTTTCATTTCAAGATAGTTACTCAGGCTTTGGCACTTGAATTGGCTAGGGCAGGTCCATGGTCCAATCTCTATTGCCAGCAAAGTAGGAAAAAATAAAAGGAGAAACACAAGAATTTCCTTAATTACATGGAAAGGAGAAACACATCCCAGAGTTGAATAACTTTGAACCAAAATAGGCAGAATGCTACTGATAATGCCATTACATTTTTATTACAGTTAGGGTTTTTAGAGGTTTCCAAATGTGGTACTTGATTTGGTTATAATCGGCAACAGTAGCAGAAAGTTAATAATCCACAAAAACTAATAATAAAGAATAATAATAATAATAATAATAATGGCGATAAAGATAAGGATGTTAATCGAATGATTGCATAGTGCTAATCCCTTCATGGTCTGACAGCTTTCACAGTTGGGCTTCCCTAAGATTTTTAACAAATCATAAAGTTTAACAAAACTACCTTTCATATGGCTCCTCCTCACATGAATTTCCAGACGACGATAGCCAGTCTAGATCAACAAAGTTTGAACAACTGGATCCATCTCCATGTTCAGAGAAGTAAATATGATCATTATGCATGTCTCCAAAGAGCTGCCTGCGAGGCATTGATGGAGTATATCTACACGAAGAAATAAAATTCAATAGCTAATTAGATATATCAAACAAGAACCTACGTGGAATGTTAGCATGTCACAAACCAACTTGTGTACATTCATTACAAACAGTGGCATGGATGTTAACACAACTGGTTTCACAATTTGTTTAATTGATCTATCAAAAAATGAGACTTCTAAATGCTCAAGATAAAAAAAATGTAGCTATACAAGGCAAACACTTTAAAAATACATAATACAACTTTCTATGATTTCATATCCTAATTGACACAACAGCCTAGACAACAATTTTTAACTAAATGAAGCTTAAACATTTAGTTCAAAGCAAGACAGATTCACTAGAAGGACAATTCCTTCCTTTTCATTTCAATGGCATACAAGTTACAACTGAAGCTTAGCTTTGGCTGTAGATGCAGATATAATAATTGAAAAGAGGACTAAAATCATCCAAGAAAGACAGAGGTCTAAACAGACCTTGAAAAGGCCACATCACTTTCAGAAGTGGATATTTCAGGTGATGACTCCGAAAGAACATTGCTTCCTCCCTGAAATTGATTGGGCAAACCTGAATTGGAAAAATTCTCCTGGTTGACATTTGTGGCTGACATGGGTGAGTCACTTCCACGAAGAATGTTTCCATCTGATAAGGATCTTTTGATAAATCCCCTGACAATACATCAATTATCAGTAACAGTTAAGTTGCAGCAACAACCTTTTTAAGACTATGCATAACTCATATAAAAGATAATTTTAAAAATGGCCAAAGTACATTGTTATCGATTTTCCATATGGCTCAAGTTAATAAACTATTGAACCAAGATTCAGTTGACTGATAAAACAGCCAAGCACCACATAAGATGAGCATTAGTTGAGTACCATGACCTGTGTAACTCCCCGAGACCTTATTGTTTTATATGAAGAGGTTTCCCAATAACCAAAAAAAAGGTATTTCAAGCTAATTGCAGATACATCAATGTCAAAATCAATTGCAACCAAGACAGATGGATCCTAAAAGCTTTCCTGGGAAAAAAAAAGTTTTAATAACAGAAGTATGGCGCTTAAAGAGTTCAAACATCTCAAACCAAAGTTTATCACCTCAAAACTAATGAAGTGTAAGAGTTTTTACACATCTTGATGGTAAAACATATATATGACATAACAACACATCATTGTTTCACCACATCTTCATCAGTGCAGAAGAGACCAGGTCCAGTTCAATGTTAAAAATAAAACCAAACCTACTTTGAAAACAGTGGCAATTGGAAGCTTGAGAATTAGAAGCAGAACGAGATAAATAGGAAACTTTTTCAGGAATAACAAGGAATGAGTGCAGGAGTTCCAGTAATAATCAAGGAATTAATGGATGAGATTTGCAATATTCTTTTAAACCCATTAGAGATGTTCTCATAAAGTTCAATGCTTCATCAGTCAGCTAACCTTCCATCCTCATCAACAGTTGTTTGCCCATTCCTTCCTGTGCTGTAATGCTGGTCTGAACCCAGCTCCCAGAGTGCAGGTTTACCCTGTTGTGGCTGGAAGTGCCCGAGAAATCTGCAAAAATTGTTTTTAGCATTATCATTCATAACATGAAAAGCAGACAATGCATAATAAGGAAACCTAGCATGACAACAAAATGATGTTACTATGTTAAAAAAAAATTAAAAAATAAATAAATTAGAAATCACTAAAAAATATATTTCATTTTAATTCTTAACAAGAAACAAAATGAGGTGGTTTATACTATCGGACAACAGTGGTATTTCCTGAACAAATTGAAGTCCTGGGAAAGCACGTGCAAATGTGTGAGTTACCAATGCAATTAGTATGTACCGTAAGGTTTTACCAAAGACAGAACTTATTTTTCCACAAAAAGTAATACAAACTGTAAGAGACAGAAAATAAGAC
Source organism: Acer yangbiense (assembly GCA_008009225.1). Lineage (NCBI taxonomy): Eukaryota > Viridiplantae > Streptophyta > Magnoliopsida > Sapindales > Sapindaceae > Acer > Acer yangbiense. The sequence goes on from CM017765.1 coordinate 43,124,570, forward strand.
TTGCTTACACATTAATTGCATCTTGTTTCTCTGCATCCATGTATGCATTGCTATAATATCGTTGAAGAGTCCTGAAGAACTCCTGGGATTGGGTAGCTGCTTTCCACTGACCCCTTCTCTGTTGGAATATCTGTATATCAAAAAAGGTATGGGAGATCGTGTTAAGACACTAATAAGATTGCTTAGACAACCAAGAATAACTACATCAATCAGGAAGATTCATAAGGACCTGACAAATGACTACATCAATCAAAATCCCAGAGTCCACCATCAAATCTCCAAAGGATAACAAATTCAGCTAATGTTCCAAATCATTCAGAGCAAAGGATAAGCTTAAAGTTGTTAAAACTCTCTCTATCTCTCGCACGCAGTGAGAAGAAACCATAATAAGTCACTGACTGATAGTATGGATGACCAGACCATTCCAAAAGAATTAATGTAAACTCCTTTATCCAGATTTTGTGCCAACCATCAGATCTTTAATAATCTAATGGTAGTTCATGTTCGGTACCTTTTACAAAATTAGATAAATACACAACTGAGACAGATTAAACCACTTTTATCTATCTATTATAACAAAGTTTTTATTATGGAAGCAAATCAGATCATTATATTTACAAAAGTAAACCAGCAGTCCACTGAGACCAAACAACCCTGCTAAAGGAGTTCCCAAAACTATACAAAAGCAGCACAATATATGTCAGAAGCCATCTTTCAGTATGGAGACTCAAATCCCCTTAAACCTTATTCCATCTTGGATCAGATTTACATCCATTTCCAAAATTTTAAAATTAAACGTTCCTGTCCCACCACCATACATTAAAATATATATATATATATATATATATATATATATATATATATATATATATATATATATAAGTGGATATAAGTGGTTTTGTATTAAGGAAGTAAAGAAAACTAATATATACATGATAGCAATCTAAATACTTCCAAGCAGATAAAATACCTTATTGTGAGCGGCTGAGCCACCATACTGGTGTGCTAGTGTGTCACCCATTCTCTCATAGAACCCCATTAAATCATTTGCCAATGGAGCATCAAGGTCAATCCTTGGGGTATCTATAGCTCCTAGAGCATGAAGTTGGTTTCCAAGAGCAGCCAACCCATATGCATATTGTGCAACATTTGTACGGTCCAGGCAGTCTATGCAATTGGTCCTCAGCACACCTTTCTGTAATTTGGGAGGCTTAATAGGATGATTCCCATTAGCAACACCATTACCTCCGCTAAGTTTCCTTTCTAAGTTATCAGCATTCTCAGTATCATTGTCACAATGATTCTGGGAAGATGAGTTGACATCGTCCAAATTCCTGCATTATCCCAAACCTTGCAATTAATGAACCATAACTAATAGAAGATCAAGAATAACAGAAAATTAGTAACTTGCCTGACCAAAATGAAAATTAGTAACAAGGCCATGTTGAATCTTGTCATAATTATGTTATATTATAATGAGGTAAGGATATCAAAAGATACTCACCAAACCACTCCATTTTCTAGTGTAAGTATCTAATATGTACTGCAGATTTGATTTTCAACACAGTTTAAAAGCAAACCAAGAGAAGGGCGGAAAGAAATAGCAATGCAGTTGACTAACACAAATATTGATTCCCAAGATAAAATTATAAAGTTCCATAACAACCACAAAAATAGAGGCACTGCATAAAGAACTCAATGGAATTACACGGGACCTAATAATTTTAATTGTTTGGGATTCTTATGCTGCTTCAATGGAACAAGGACCAACCATCAGATTAAGCTTTTATATAGGAAAGGAATGCTAGTTTCCATGATTAAAGTAACAGTGTAAAGAGTAATAATTAATGACAATGATTAAACCTTAGAGTAGGTCTGAATCTTTATATTTTGCAAACGAAGTCCAAGATTATTAACAAAATTAATTAAAATTAATTATATATCATAATGTATGCACATGCTAATATATTGAGTTATTTCTTCCATGGCAATGGAAGAAATATTTGACAATTAATTAGCCAATGTTATTTCTAGAAACTTCAGAATAAGCACTATGTTTGGTTTGTTGGAATAGGAAAGAAAGGAAACGGGTGGATTTCAAATCTCTTGTTTGGATTGTTAAATGAGAAGGAAAGGGAAGGATAAGGAGGAAAAGGGAGGGAAAAGTTTTTTCTTGCTTCACCCAATTTGGTTTCTCTCCAAAATTGGACGGAAAAGGATGGAAAGGAACTAAAAGTTAATGAATATTTTCAATATCCCAAAACTAACCCTATTAATATTGCATTTGTTTCCTTCCTTTCCTTTCTATTCATAACGATCCAAACAACAATCACTTAAAACACTATCCTTTCCTCTCCTTTCCTTTCTTTTCCTCATTAACTTATCATTTCCTTTCATTTCTCTTCCATCAATTCAAATTCCAAACATAGTGTAAGTGACTCCAAAAGTATTTGAAATGGGAAAACAACAAACTTACTCAGAAGTAGGCCAGTTTATGCATTCCTCTGGCCTCAATGCCGGTGTTACTCGACAATATAAGAAACCTGTTAATGTCAATGCATATGTAGCCACTCTGCCCAAAAGTAGTAGAACATTTGTTGCTTTGCTGGGAGGAGAGGGAAAAAAATTGAAGTAAGAACTAAATTATGAAAGAGACTTTACTACTGAAAGAAAAAGGGCCATTAATTAAGCTTATAAGACATACCTTCTTGAGTGTTTGTGTAGATCCCAATGAAGGAACCTCAGGCGGTTTTCCTCTGATAAATCTTTATTAATAAAATCAATTGCATTAGCAAACTCTTGACGCAGAATTGACTCCCGAGGCCTCTTCTCTTGGGTCTGTTGATTGCAAATGCAATGATGAGCAAATCAGGCGAAAATAAAACAAAATGATTCAAAATCTGATTATAGGAGCTATAATGACACTTTCCCTTTCTTGTAGTAATAGAATTATTTAAAGATCTCTTACTGTTGGCAATAACATTGTATGAACATTTCTTAGTCATAAGAATGGAACAATTGGGATATCAAATATGATACTATGACAAAGATCACAACGAAAATGGTGATGACAGGTACAAGGTGGAAATACCTTAAAGTTGTATATAAGAAACTTACCTTAATCAAATTCAAAATAATTATAGGGTTTCCATATCTCTTGGCAAGATTTTCAAAATGAAGCCTGGTGGCTTCATAATTTTGGTCCGTCTTTGACACTGGAAAAGACAAGAAGTTAGTGTCTAGAAATTATATACAGCATCACCTTAGGCACCATAACTGCAAGCACATACATGTAATATCTGGTTTTATATTCAAGCGTGAGGTTTCCTGCGACCAAAAAAGTGGGATTGAGCCACGGTTCTGGACAACGGAACTGATTTGCACTGGAGATTCTTCAGGAACATCTTCAAACAAAATCTGCTCCGTTTCAACATCATTCGCGACTCTGCCCTTTTCATTCACACCTCGTTTCAAATACCTAAATGGCAATAAGGTAACATTACAAGTTAAATCATACAGACATCAATATCAAATGCGCAAGCAGAGTGAATATAATCCATAAAATTATAAGTATAAATTTTCAAAACCTCAATCTCTTTAACCATATAACAATTTTCAACAACTGAAAACTGATTACCTAGATCAAATTCATTTCATCACAAATGTGTTACAATCACAGTCAACATCAATTACCAGATTATCATAGATGTATTGATTTACAATTCAACAAATTTCACCACTGTGTAAGCATTTTCAACCTAGGCACACGATTCTTAAAGAAATTTTGCACGCATGCTTCCCAAGGGAATGTATATTCAATTATTCATACCTGGTACCAGCATAATGACGTGAACGTCTTGCAATAAGGGTAAGTTTGAAATCGCGTCCAGATACAGTAAGTGTGGCCTGTATTCGAGAAGCATGAACATGAGTAGAATAAAAGACAATAACACTTTGGAAAAGGGTCAAATAACTTTCCGAAATTTGGCAACGGAAAAATTTAACATTAAATTACAAGGTGGTACATTTTTATAGAAATAGTAAATGGTCAATAAGAATTCCCAGTCGAATTGACTACACCTAGAATTAGTATCAAACAACAATATCCGTAAAATCAAAGTTTAAGCTCAAAAACCAATATTACTTTAAGTTAAAACAATTTTAAGAACGGAGAAACTTTATTTTGAAAGCATAATCTGGTGAAATCACATAACACAATTCTTACTTGGGTAAAAGAAAGTTCCTATAAACAACTGATAAACTAAACAGTCCTGCCATTTATTTAGCTAAGAAGGTTTTTGTACTAATCATACTGAATCCCTCAAATTGTTTACCCATTTAATATCAAAGGGTTCACTCACCTGTTTAAAAAAGCCATACACCAGTGCAACCGTCCATAGAGTATTCTTGAGGTGATTCCGGATTCCCTGGGTCAAAAACTCATTCCAAACAAACATAGTTTCATAGACGACCTGGCCTGTCTGACTATCATACAAGTTCTTTTGAAGACTACGCATAACATGGTATGAGTAGCTGAAAAAGAAGTCCTTTTTAAGATCCATCGTGCATAGAAGCTTCTTGTATCTAAGCCATCAACAAAACAAAGAATATTAAATTAACAACTATACCCTCATTCCCTCACAACCTCAGACAAAATGTTTCAAATGCAGAAAACGAAAACACCATTGATATAACACTGTATCATCATATCTTGAATTCATGAAAAATCATCTTTGAACTGGTAAGTGCTTAAAAGTTGCCTAACCATAAAGATGACACATTCAAAATTCACATTCTAGTTCGCAATAGGATCACATAGAAATCTATAGTCCACAATTAGGACATTTTTGTGTCTTGAATAACATTTACGGTTTCGCTAAGAAGTATCATTGACAAAATAAATTTACATCAGAAAGGACAAAGACCTGTTCTCATTATTAGAATTAGCAATACTGGACAGGACACTTGAATTCGGAAGTGGAATCATCTCGCTCTTGGAGACCGCATACACATTATGACCACAAATTGAACCAATCTGCCTTCTTTTTGTAATAATCAGCATGTAGTAAGGTCCCAAAAACTTAATAAACCCTACAAAACATAAAACCACCATTAGCATTGAAGCAACATTCGCAACCTCTTAAAAGCACAATAATGTGGACCAAAATTTCACTTACCAATAATTCCATAACAAGTGGTAACAAATTTCAGTCCACCTGTTGATAAGTTCCCTTCATGTATCCGCCTCAATAGCTCAGAACATTCTCTTTCCGTATATGTGGTAGGATCTTCACGAATGTTAAGCTCTGAAGGATCTAGCCGGTCAATCTTTAGCACCCTCCAATAGGTTCTGTTCTTGTCTCTTCCAATCATGTAAAAATTCTGTAACATAAAATATTTCCATCAATTATATAAACCAATACAAGTATACAACAATTTTCATGATTCATAATATAACAGCTAAACCACATATCACGAATTGCAAAATAAATTAACCAAGAAGTTGCTGCTTTACAATATAATTTTTAGCAACCGAAAACAGCTACACAACTACAAGATGCGAGAATTTGAAACCTGGATAGTTCCATTGCATTTCTTACCAGCATTTGACTTTGCATATAATATTTTCGACACTAAATTTTGGAAATATTTAATAAAAATATTGCAATATATAAACAAAATTAGATGAAAACAATTAATATTCAATCCAAAATTCAAACATAATAACAATTCTCAGGCACCAAATGCAACGAAATTGAAGAGATCAAACCAAAAAGTGAAGAAGAAAGTTACCGATCGGGTCTCGTAGAGCCTGAATTTTTGCATACAAGGAGACTGAGAAGAGGTCTCATTTTCTGTCGTCGACGCCATAACTAAGACGCTTTTCTCAATTCTTCAAAAAAATTGCTAGTTCAGATCTCCCCCGAGCCACAGGCTCAGGGAATTTATCACAAGAGCATGCACCAATTGGTGAAATGTTTTACAAAAAAATTTATCTCAAATTCTCGCAACCTTTACATATAATCGAGTTTGGCTGCTTCAAATATAACATTTTAAACAACAACAACAACAAAAATAAAAAATTAAACACAGCTACAGAATTTCAAAATCTCTATATTATTCCAGCTCCTCTTCTTCCATTCACAACCAAAACATACACCAATTCAAGTGCTGGTTAACTTAATGATCTTCAATCGAAAAACAAAATCACTAATAATCTTTTTTTCTTTTTAAAGTATATAAACAGAGAGAGAAACGAAGGCGGTGTTGAAAATGGAAGCTTTGAAAAGAAGGGAAAAAAGATACGAGGAGAAGATCGAGCAGAGAAAGAGATATTGCGAGGTTCGAGAAAGCAAGTTTGTTTTAGAGAGAGAGGGAGAGAGAGAGGCCAAACTATTATTATTGAGATGATTTATGTGTTTTTTTTTTTTTTTGGTTGCAGCGGTTGTTGTTTTTGTTTCGAAAAAAAAAAAAATATGAGAAGCAGAGAGAGAGGAAGCTCAGATCCAAAACAACAACAAATCAAAACCACAACTTCGGTGACCGCTCCATCCACACATATTTTTATTACCGCCTTATGTTTTACTTGTACATTTTTTTTTTTTTTTTTTTATATTTAAAATCTTTAGAATTTATATATATTTATATATATGCCGAGGTCAATCATTATATTCACGATTTGAATATCTAAATCCATAATCAGGAGACATATACTCTCTCGATATGGGTAATTCTGTTATACTCTAAATGGCAACTATTCGAATGTAAGATATTATCAGAACGAACGATTTTATCGTTTTACTATTGAATCATATTGGACGGTGATGATATATTATGCCGGTTATTTATTTTATTTCTAAAATAATTAATTAATATATGTCTAATGTAATCATTGTAGTATTATATGATAGTTGATTTTTCTACGCTGACCTGGTTAGGTTAATAATTTATAATGATTAATGAGATTACCATTGAATAATTCCAAACCCTTTGAACATCAACTTCTTGTGGTTATTCCGTGTGGCATCTGAATAAATATGATCTGATGATTAAAATTAAGAAAATAAATGCTTTTGGATCATTTTTATTGACTTTGATTGAAGTTTGGTATATATCAACAATCTAGTTTGTTTCCCTAAAAAAAATAAAAATAAAAAAACAATCTAGTTTGTCTATTTTTATAGATAATTTTTGTTTTTCCGACAAGATCTAATAACAAATTTTAGACAGGTAATTTTTTTTTTTTTTTTTTTAATAACAAATTTAAGGATGTTAGCACTTTAATGTTTATTTTTATATCAAATCGGATGAAAATTTTACTATTTTTATTCGAGATAAAAATTGAATGGTTAAAAAGGTTAATATTTTAATATTAAAAATAGAATTTTTTTTTTTTTGAAAATACTCTTTTGACTTATCTCATAACTATCATTGTAATAATATTGACTCTGTTTCGTAGCAAAATTTATAAAACATTTTCTACAAATTATTAGTTAACAAAATATAGAATATAGAGTTTTATTTTATTTTATTTTATTTTTTTATATATATTTTAAATCTGAGTTTAGGAAAATGGAATTACGATTCACTCTTAACCGTAATAGTGTAAGTACGAGGGTTAACTTATAGCCAATGTCATAGACATAAATTTATACTTGGAGTTGTTTGTTTTTTTCACTATAAGATTTATTGCCTCTTATATCTTAAATTATACTTGGGGTTGTTTGTTTTTTTCACTATATTATATCTTAAATTAAGATAAATTAGTTTGTTTGTTTTTCCAACTTATATCTTATTTTAAGATATATATGTCTTTTAGAAAAAGTAAATTTTTTTGACTTTTATCTTATTCAAAAAGTGATATAGTAGAGTATTTTGGTAAATTTCCACAAATGTTCTATATTAATTCATACATTTATAATTTTATGCACATATAATAAAATTCTAAAAATCAATTTTCTAAAAATTCTAAATTTTAAAGAAACCCTAACACAACCTAATCAATTTTATATTTGTAATAAGTCATCCAAAAAAAAAAAAAAAAACAAACATATCATAGTATCTTAATTTATAAGATTTATTCATATGTCTAACAAATTAAGGTCTTATAAGACTTTAGATAAAAAAACAAACAGCCTCGATGGCGAGATGAGGTTGGTTCGGTGGTAAACCCTTCACACCTACGTTCCGAAGTTACGGATTCGAGTCCTCCCCTTATAAAAAAAAAAAAAAAAAAAGATTTAGAAGGAGCCAAAGTATAAAATTTATAGAAAAACATATAATTTTTTATATAAAGTTTATTTATTTATTTATTTATTTTTATTTTTTAGGGAATATGGTTTCTGCCCCTGTCAACCCCTCTCTCTCAAGTCTCAACCACTGGTTAATCTCGTCTCGTTACATATAATATTAAATGGATTTACATTTCTTTTATTATATATTTTTCATGTTAACAAACAGTTTGTTTTGGTGAATTCATAATTGATATAATGACTGGAGCTAAGAGAGGATAGAATTTGAAGGGGGTCTAGAAATATTGACTAAGATAGCCATTAATTTAAGAACATATATAAATGGATTGTCATTGTAGATGTCATATAAAAAATGAAATTAAATGATGACATGTGTAAGTTTTATAACATTAATATAGGTGATGTGCAATGTGCAGTCATGAAATGAACAGCAAACAATAGGTTGTTCACACGTACAGTTGCACCCACGATCGACTATCCTACTCTACCTTTAACTGTAAATTTAATATACTTGGCTGAGAGAGAGACTGCCTCCCAAGTCCCAACCTAACATTTTCCATTCACATTGAAGTATATATATGCTACTGTCCTTACAATATCCAGTCACAATAAATGTATTTTATAAGTATGTATAATAGTTTTTTTTCCTGAAATCATATAGGAGTAGATATCCGAACCGTTCATGTTGAGTTTAATGTTTTTGTAAATCCCTAATCGATTCGGTGTCAAATTTAAAAAAGGAAAAAAAAGAAGAAGATGTTTTTAGTGTCATTTTAGTTATAAAATGTAATAAATATACAAATAAATAAAATTTATATTATTTACTTAAGTGAATGTATATAAATAGACACATGACTCAACAACATAAAACTGTAAAGTGAGTTATCCATTTTCTGTCCAAGAAAAAAAAGTAACCCATATGTGTACGTATCTAACTCTTCTTTTGTACAAAAATATCTAAAATGATTATTTTTTTTTTCTTCGATATATGATATTGTTATATTGAATAAACGTCATATATTATAAGATACTGTCAAATTGAATAAGCTCTTGCAAGCCACACTGAGCAAATTTACGGTGGTATTTCTTATTGCATAAAAAACAGTGAAACTACTAGGTCGGGTCAAATTAATTTTTTATTTTATTTTTTAAATAAAATCCTATATTATTAACTTAAGTGAATGTGTATAAATAGGCACATGACTCAACAACATAAAACTGTAAAGTGAGTAATCAGTTTTCTTTAAAAAAAAAAAAAGTAACCCATTTGTGCATGTATCTAACTTCTTTTGTATAAAAATTAAGAACATCTAAAATCATGTTTTATTTTTATTTTTTCTTCAACGTAAGATATTATCAAATCAAATAAGCTCTTACCGAGTCACATAGAGCGAATGGACACGGTGGTTTAGAAATGTGTTTTTTCATTATGATTCGACCTCAAAAACATATACGGTAATAAAATTAAAACAGTGGAACTACTGGCTCGGGTCAATTTTTTTAATTATTTTTTTTAAATGTTTGAATTATGCAGTAGTGTTGCAAAATTCACTATATATTTTCTTCATTTCCTGGAGGCTGTGTTGAAAAAATTAAAATAGCAATATGTCCTGTAAAAACAGTTTGGATTAGATATGAAAAAGAGCAACGTGTCCTGTAAAAAAACAGTTTAGATGAGATACAAATCTAAATCTTGGAACCTAAATGGATATGATACCCGTGACATCTAGATCGATCTGGCTCAATTGGACAAATAGGAAAAAAGTTGACTATTAACAGAGGGACAAAGACAGTTAACAGTTTTTTTTTTTTTTTTTTTTTTTTTTTTCTTTATCTGAAATATGAATCTAGATCCTAAATTCTATAAATTCATTGTCAGAATTCAACTAAAGTGAATCTATTTTATCTCAAGAAAGTTCTGATTAAGTTATCGACCATTTAATTATGCTACTTGACATAAAAAGTTGGATCTTGTCACAATAATTAGCAGTGCCTCGCTTGTTTTCTCAGGAAGTGTTGTGTACAGTACTGTGTGGGGACCCAATCACTCCAAGCAATCGTGACCAATCTGTCGCTTTACGGAGTTTTAATTAATTAGTATATGCCATCGGCGATGCAAACTAGTTGTTGGCACATACCAATCTCCTTTATTATTGATTAATTTTGTTGGTCATTCAAATTAATTAATAAACTAAGTTTGTCGTTTTTTTAAACGGTTAGGGATCTATCGGGACCTGCTGAGCCGACCCCATCACAAACCTGGAGGAGGAGGAGAAGGGATCCATCTCATTCATGTGCAGGATCATGTATATCTTAAAGTTTATTTTCAATTTATAGTTTGAAACAAAATTTGCTCGTGTAACACATGTGAAATTATTGTGATTGACTTGACTGACTAGTTGACTTTACATGGTTTTGGTGATTACATGTTATTTATTGGTTTATTGGTTTCACACATAACGTTTAAGTTGAAAGTTGAAACCCATTAGTCATTAGCTGTAACCACCAGAAATTCAGAAAATGTTATTTTTATGGATTTTTAGAGCATGAAATCTTCAGGTGGGTGTCATGCCATTCAACAATAGTAACTGCTGCATTCCCATGAGTTAGGATCCAGCTTAAACCGACCATATATATATATATATATTTTTTTTTTGGGTCATTGATATAACCCTTTATTCATATTTATTCATATCCGGTGGACTAAATAAAAACTTTGCGACTGTGATCGGTATTTATTAACTTCACAGCTGATTATTCATTCGGCACAACTAACAGTGATTATTATAAAAGTTACAACAATACCAAACTGGTCCTTAATAATAATTTCTATAGCTTTGTATATTTTTCTATTTAATTTAGAATGATGGAATTGTCAACTATTTAAGGATACTATGACATGAATTATAATTCCTATGATACATTTTCATAACACAATTATGGATTGTTTAATTTTCCCACATATATATAATTTTAAAAAATAAAGAGTGCAAAAATAAAATAAAAAATACAATTAATTAATGAGATTATTTTGCAAAGGCTATGGCCATTCCAATTGGAAATTCAACTAGCTCCAGATACAGTCATACATGTGTGCTTTCACTTCCGGGTTTCGTTGAGATAGATAGGTTGCATTTTAGATCCCTACATTTCTTCTTAGCGTGACATTTGACTTTACACTTATGTTAGCTATTGACATATTTTTTATCGGTTAACAGTGGACTTTAGCAAATCCACGACATTTTTTATTATTATTTACTTTTGTTAAGTGGAGTTTACTTTTTATCTATGTATTTGTAGCTAAATCAAGTTGATTTTTTACCAACCCGATCTACCTTATGTGTAATATACATATTCTTCCGGTAACTGAACTAATCTCAAATATTTATGCATAACATATATTCTCAATAATGATTTAGAGTTTGAAATAATGGAATAAAGGAGAAGAGCTTCGATTTATAGGCTAAACATATACGTCCAATTCATTTAAATGATCATGTAATATAGAACAAATACTCTTTCATGTGATCAGTTATTTTATTTATGTTACATGTAATTACGATTTGAGTGAATTGGAGTATACGCACTCGACATACTAAAACATTTATCGATATAAAGTAGCAGTCACATTACATAGCTGATCGAGTTACGTTGTTTAAAAGACATATATAATAGAGTGCGGATTCTGATGGTGTTGATGAACATAAAGAGTAAAGACAGTACACGAACATGCATCAACCTTAAAACTTGAATAACAGTTACTGCAGAAAATGGTGTGGTTGGGGGGCATCATCGACAATATCAGCAATGGTAAGCTTTTCCTTATCGAAGAAGAGACGTTGGAGGTTGTATGAACCAACAGGTTCAGGTTCAGGTTCTCCGTTCCAGAGAGCCTTTGCAAACTGCTCGTGGATTTTTTCTGTTGGGTGAAAAGAATCCCACCAAACGTAGTCCTCAGCATTTTCACATAACTCGTATTCTTTGACCTCCTTTGTGCCTCCACATGTGAATATACCACCATATGGTCCGTATCCACAACAAGCATTTATGCCGTCCTTAAAACCTGCACAGCTAACCCCAATATTGTAATTTATAATATTGATTACAGTACTATCTTAATTAAAAGTTTTGATAATATCTATTAATTCGGGATCATGTATTTTTTTGAAAACTTTGACCATTTGTAGGATTCGAGCCGCTATCTCAATTAAATGTTAATTTAATTACCAAACCCTTTGAAATTGACACCATCTAATTTGTTGTCAAGATCTCAGCCATCCCTCTATATATATATATATACAACCTAGACCTAACACTACTCAAAATGTCTCTCTCTCTCTTTATATGTAATAACAGTAATATAATAATCTATCTACATGGACAATAATTATGAGAATGATAGGGACAATATAGAAGAACTGGTCAACAACCCATATTCTATGTCACATGAAGACAATGAATTCGTTTTTTATTTTCTTATCAATCCCTTATTAGTTTGAATGGTCATGATCAATAGCTACAAGGAAATCTTTTCTTTTCTTTTTTTCACACAGGATTTATATATCATGAATGATTGAATGTAAATATCATATATACATACCATATTTGGAAGGATGGTTTATTCTATCATCAAGCCAGTTGTAGAAATTGGAGTAGCAATACTTGAACCCTTTAAAAATCTGTTCAAGGCTGGTGAGGACAGTTTTTAAAGCATTGTTGTGAGCTAGTGCTAGTGCAGAAGCTGCTTCAAAACAACCACCTTCTTCACTGGCTTTGGGGTTTAGAGCTCTAAGTGCTGGCAAGCAACCCAATGGAGTTAAGCTCAAAAAACCAAATTTTCTACCTCCTTTTTTGTACAGCACCTGATAATTTGAATAACAGTACTGTCAATAGCATTTGATTAAATAGTAGACATATAAACAAAAGGCTTTTTTTTTTTTTTGCAAGTAGAGGTGTTTTTTGTGATTGAAAAAGCACTTAATTACTTGGATTGTTTGGGTCAAGTTGCCAATGACCATTCCAATATATGTTTGGTAATTATATGTTTCTTGCATTTTGGGATTGCCAAGATAGCCACCCATGTAATCATTGCTTCCAATACTAATTAAATAAACAGCTTCTGATATAACTTTCTCTGCTTCTGCTTCTCCTAACTTTTCAATCAAGGACTTTTGAACCACTTCAAAATTCTTCAACTGCGTTGGAAGATCAATCACCTAGCAACAACAAACAAGCCAACGACATCCTATAAATGAATTGAATTGTATTGTATTGATTATGATCACTTGAACTGTTTCCTAATTACCATGCCCTGGTTGGTTTCAGGAAGTACACCAGCTCCACCAGAAGCAAAGTTAGCACCATTTGTACAATCAGCAGACGGTTCAAAAAATGGAGGAATCAATGGCAACTTTGCATATTCCGCTGTAAATTAGTTAATATACAGTCCATTATTAAAAACTCAAAATTATTACTGACAACATGGTTCAAGTCACGGTTCTAGTAATTGGTCTAGACGGCCGCCTAGGCCTTAGGTGGATCCGGCCACTGCGAGGAAGGCCTAATCGGTCAGGCTCCTAGACGGCCTAGGTGCCTGACTAGGCGGAGTCAACGCTGTTGACTCTGCCTGGTAATTTTTTTTTTTCCAAAACAATACCGTTTTAACCCAAAACTGCGATGTTTTGACTAATTTGACTTCCCCGTCTAGGCAGTCTAGGCCATATGACTGGTGCCTAGTGCCTACTAGAATGCTGTTTCAGGTAATCAAATGATCAGACAGTGCAAAATAGAAGTAAATGATGATGATACCAATAAAATCTACGATGACACGGCCGTCAGAGAAGCGTCCTGTGGGTCGTTGAAAGAAGCCGTTTTGTCCGTAGGGCTTGTAATTTGCTTGGTTTTCAGGGATGGTGTTGATGTAGTTATTGTTTCCAGGATCCACTGAGGAGTCTCCAAATATGAAGAAGGCACTGGTACTGGTGCTACTCTTCTCCTCCAGTACTGAAGCTTCGACACTTGTTAATAACAATAAGGTTACACATATAATATTGAAGCAATAATATTCTACAAGAGAAACAAGCCTTGCCATTGTTGAAAAAACACAAGCTGTATGTGCTTTGTATAGTGCTTTATTTATCTCCTTATATAAACTGTGTACGTTTCAGATTTCTGGAGGCGATACTTTCAATGCGGTGCCTTAGAAATTCCCATGGATCTAGATGATGATTAGATCATTGTCTTTGCTAAGGCGAAAGGGAGAGATTTTATTTATTTATTTATTATTATTATTATTGATTTGGTATTCTTTGATGAGATGCTGATGCTCACATGACATAGCACTTTGAATTCTTCAATATACTAACTTGTCATCTACGACTGCCCTATGAATAGAGATACCAGGTTTTTTTAAAGAGTGTTTTTGGTATATATGGTTTTTTTCAACAACAGTAACTGCTGCATTCCTATGAGTTAGGATCCAGCTTAAACCAACCATATATATATATATATATACTTCACCGACAATCTTCGGAGCACGATGGAGATGTATACAGTCGACGTTATATTTATTTTAGATTTTTAGTGCAGGCATTAATAATTTTTTTTTTTTGTTTTTTTTTTGTCATTGATATAACCCTTTATTCATATTAATTTATTCATATCCGGTGAGTAAATAAAAACTTTGCGAATGCGGTCGGTACTTAATAATAATTTCTATAGCTTTGTATATTTTTCTATTTAATTTAGAATGATGGAATTGTCAACTATTTAAGGATAATGGGGTAAATATGACATGACTTATAAGTGCTATGATACATTTTCATAACACAATTATGGATTGTTTAATTTTCCCACATATATATACTTTTAAAAAATAAAGAGTCCAAAAAAATAAAAAATACAATTAATTAATGAGATTATTTTGCAAAGGCTATGGCCATTCCAATCGGAAATTCAACTACCTCTGGATACAGTCATACAGGTGTGCTTTCATTTCCGAGCTTCGTTGAGATAGATAGGTAGACCTAGCACGGTTCCGGTTCTAGTTCCGGTTCGGAACCGCCGGTTCCGGTTCCAAGGTTTGGTGGAACCGGCGGTTTGGAACCTTTTTTTATTTTTTTATTTTTTATTATTATTATTTTTTTAACATTACAAAATATTACATTTTATTTATTAAAAAATAAAATGTTAGAAAAGGACATTACAAAGTATTGGGCTATGACCCATAACCCTTGTCCAAATAATTATATTTTTCTTTGCATTCTCCCCCTTTTTATATAGGTTAGACATCTCTCCACTTTTCATATTTTTCCAATGTGGGATGTGAGATTTTTTTTATCCTTTCTCTTCTAATTGTTTTATTTTTCTTTGTTGTTAATTCTATCATAGTATTTTTCCTTCTATGAAATATGGGAGGAATATTCTAAATTAAAACTTAATGTTTCAGATTCGGTTAATTTAGTAAGCTATATACTTAATTTGGTTTATGCGATGAATAATATGCCACATAATATACCTCACTACTTACTTTTGTTGGATTTGGTAGAAACCTGAGTGAAATTGATTTACTAGTCTGTTGCTAAAATTTCATTTGTTCATGTTTTGACCAGCTATTAAAGTTTGACCAGATATTTACTAGTCTATTTCTTTGTTCATTTGTTGGATTTGGAAGTCTATTAAAGTTTTTGTTTTTATTGTTATCATCTTTTTTTCTTCATTTGCGTTACTGTCATTATGGCTATAGTAGATGGGAACAATATCCAATTTTTATGTTAATACATATTGAACTCATTAGTACTTAAATATGGTACTAGGTCCAAGATCAAAATGTCTAAAGTTAACTCTCTCACTTCTACTTGAATTTAGTAAGCTACAACTAGAATAGAAAGGAAAAGAAAATCTCACATCCCACATCGGATAAATGAGGGAAGTGGAGAGAGACCTAACCTATATAAAAAGGAAGAGAATGCAAAGGAAAATATACTAATTACTTTGACAAGGGTTATGGACTATGGTTCAATACTCTTCAATATCATTTTTTTTTTAAACATTTTATTTTTATAAATAAAGTGTAATTAAAAAAAAAAAAGATATTTGAAAAAAAAAAAAAAAAAACTTGGAACCACCGGTTCGAACCAGAACCGGCCTCCCCCTGTTCCGGTTCCGGTTCTGGTTTTTCCAATCCCGGTTCGGGCCGGTTCCGACGGTTCGAACCGGAACCATGCCAGGTCTAAGATAGGTTGCATTTTAGATCCCCACATATTTATTAGAAGCTCAGTTCTGTTCTTTTTTTTTTTCAACTTGACATTTGACTTTACACTTATCTTAACTCTTGATATGTATTTTATTGGTTAATAGCGGACTTTAGCAAATTTATGACATTTTTTATTTATTTACTTTTTATTTATGTATTGTAGTTAAGTCAGATTGATTTTTTACCAACCCGATCTACCTTATGTGTAATATACATATTTTTCCGGTTACTGAACTAATCTCAAATATTTATGCATAACATGTATTCTCAATAATGATTTAGAGTTTGAAATAATGGAATAAAGGAGAAGAGCGTCGATATATAGGCTAAACATATACGTCCAACTCATTTAAATGATCATGTGTAATATAGAACAAGTACTCGATCTTTTATGTGATTAGTTATTTATGTTACATGTAATCACGATTTGAGTGAATTGGACTATACACACTAAAACATTTATCGATATAAAGTAGCAGTCACATTCCATAACTGAGTTGTTTAAAAGACATATATAATAAAGTGCGAATTCTGATGGTGTTGATGAACATAAAGATAGTACAGGAACATGCATCAACCTTAAAACTTGACTAACAGTTACTGCAGAAAATGGAGTGGTTGGGGGTCATCATCGACAATATCAGCAATGGTAAGCTTTTCCTTATCGAAGAAGAGACGTTGGAGGTTGTATGGACCAACAGAGAAAGGTTCAGGTTCAGGTTCTCCGTTCCAGAGAGTCTTTGCAAACTGCTCGTGGATTTTTTCTGTTGGGTGAAAAGAATCCCACCAAACGTAGTCCTCAGCATTTTCACATAACTCGTATTCTTTGACCTCTTTTGTGCCTCCACATGTGAATATACCACCATATGGTCCGTATCCACAACAAGCATTTATGCCCTCCTTAAAACCTGCACAGCTAACCCCAATATTGTAATTTATAATATTTATTACAGTACAATCTTAATTAAATGTTAATTTATCAAACCATTTGAAACTGACACCATCTAATTAATCTGTTGTAAAGATCACAACCATCCCTTTATATCTATATATATATACCTAACAGGCTAACACTACTCAAAATGTCTCTCTCTTTATATGTAATAACAATAATATAATAATCTACAAGGACAATAATTATGAGAATGATAGGGACAATATAGAAGAACTGGTCAAAAACCCATATTCTATGTCACATGAAGTCATGAAGACAATAAATGATTTTTATATTTTAATTGTCATACAGACGGCCAATCTCTCATCAATCCCTTACTAGTTTGAATTGTCATGAGGGGTGGGTATCCAAACCGCTAAACCGATCAATCCGTCCAAACAAAACCAATTTAAACGGGTTGGTTTGGTTTTGTTAAATAAAAAAACAGATTGGGTTGTTTTTTAGCAACCCGATTGATTTGGTTTTGATTGGATTATGAGTTGTATTTTATCAAACCGCATAATCCAACTCAAACCATTACAATTATAAACATAATATATATATAGACTGGTTATCTCATAAGGGATTCCTTATTTTAATTTCGGTAAAGGCTTTGATGAAATCACATCTATTTCTATGAATTTTGATCTGAATTTTTTTATTGATGAAATCACATGATAACTAGTTGTAGTGCTTGAAAAATTCTTAAATTTTATTGATAGATAGATTTCATTGAAGATATCATCCACACAAAAAATCAGATCAAAATTCATATAAATCGATGCGATTTCATAAAGGTCCTTACCAAAATTAAAATAAGGGATCCCTTATGAGAGAACCACTCTCTCTCTCTCTCTCTCTCTCTCTCTCTCTCTCTCTCTCTCTCTCTCTCTCTCTCTCTCTATATATATATATATATATATATATATATATATATATATATGTACAATTTTTTTATTGTCAGTTCGAACTGATATAAGATATATCAGTTCCCTGCATATGTGTCATTAGATTTAAATGCTTTGACTTAGGCACTTAGCTGTATGTACTTGTCGAAACATCTTTTAAATCCAATGACCTACATGCAAGGAACTGATATATTTTATATCAGTACGAACTAACAATAGAAAGACTGATATATATATTTAATACTTTATAATTTCAGGACGTCCAACCACAGCCACATATTCACATTGAGCCCACAGCCCCATATTAACAAATACCCACACCCAATATGAATGTGTGGCTGTGGTTGGACGTCCTTAACTTATAATTTCAGGACGTCCTTACTAGAAAACCACCATATATATATTAATTATCAAATAAAATAATAAAAAACAAATTTACCAAATTCTAACCACACTATTTTTTATGGCACTAACCTAATCTTTTTTAGGTTAAATATATATTCCTTTATACTTATTTTTTAATGTTTTGTGCAAAAACACATTGCATAATTGTATGATTATATTCACTCTTCATATTGTTTGATTCGGCTCTACCAAATTATGTTAATGAAATTACGGTAATTGTTTTTATTTTGTTTCCTACATGTATTAGACAATAGTAATGATTATTGTTTTGCATTTAAGTTAAATATAGTATTATAGTAATTATTTTCTAATTGGTTTGGTTTTACCTTATAATTGGTTTGGTTTGGGTTGTCAAAAACTAATCCGATTAAATAATGGTTTGGTTTGGATATAGTCAAAACCAACCCACACCCACCCCTAGTCATGATCAATAGCTACAAGAAAATCTTTTTTTCTTTCCACACAGGATTTATCATGAATGATTGAATGCAAATATCATATATACATACCATATTTGGAAGGATGGTTTATTCTATCATCAAGCCAGTTGTAGAAATTGGAGTAGCAATACTTGAACCCTTTAAAAATCTGTTCTAGGCTGGTGAGGACAGATTTTAAAGCATTGTTGTGAGCTAGTGCTAGTTCAGAAGCTGCTTCAAAACAACCACCTTCTTCACTGGCTTTGGGGTTCAGAGCTCTAAGTGCTGGCAAGCAACCCAATGGAGATAAGCTCAAAAAACCAAATTTTCTACCTCCTTTTTTGTACAGCACCTGATAATTTGAATACAACAGTCAGTAGCATTTGATTCAATAGTGGACATATAAACAAAAGGCTTTTTTTGCAAGTAGAGGTGATTTTTGTGATTGAAAAAGCACTTAATTACTTGGATTGTTTGGGTCAAGTTGCCAATGACAATTCCAATATATGCTTCGTACTTATATGTTTCTTTCATTTTGGGATTGCCAAGATAACCACCCATATAATCATTGCTTCCAATACTAATTAAATAAACAGCTTCTGATATAACTTTCTCTGCTTCTGCTTCTCCTAACTTTTCAATCAAGGACTTTTGAACCACTTCAAAATTCTTCAACTGTGTTGGGAGATCAATCACCTAGCAACAACAAACAAGCCAACAACATCAACATCAACATCCTATAAATGAATTGAATTGTACTGATTATGATCACTTGAACTGTTTCCTAATTACCATGCCCTGGTTGGTTTCAGGAAGTACACCAGCTCCACCAGAAGCAAAGTTAGCACCGTTTGTATAATCAGCAGACGGTTCCAAAAATGGAGGAATCAATGGCAACTTTGCATATTCCGCTGTAATTTAGTTAATACACAGTACATAATTAAAAACTTAAAATTAATACAGACAACATGGATCAGGTCATGGTTCTTGTAGTCGGCCTAGGCGGATCCGGCCGCCACGAGGAAGGCCTAATCAGCCTTCCTAGGTGGCCTACTGCGGACTAGGCGGAGTCAATATCTCCGCTCGGTAATTTTTTTTATATGACTAGCGCCTAGCGTCTACTAGAACGCTGATCTAGATCAAACCATACAAATAGAATTAAATGATGACGATACCAATAAAATCTACGATGACACGGCCGTCAGAGAAACGTCCTGTGGGTCGTTGAAAGAAGCCGTTGTGTCCATAGGGCTTGTAATTTGCTTGGTTTTCAGGGACGGTGTTGATGTAGTTATTGTTTCCAGGATCCACCGAGGAGTCTCCAAATATGAAGAAGGCACTGGTACTGGTGCCACTCTTCTCCTCCAGTACTGAAGCTTCGACACTTGTTAACAACAATAAAGTTACACATATAATATTGAAGCAATAATATTCTACAAGAGAAACAAGCCTTGCCATTGTTGAAAAAACACAAGCTGTATGTGCTTTGTTTATTGCTTTATTTATCTCCTTATATAACTGTGTACGTTTCAGATTTCTGGAGGCGATACTTTCAATGCGGTGCCCTAGAAATTCCCAGGGATCTAGATGATTATTAGATCATTGTCTTTGCTAAGGCGAAAGAGAGAGTTTTTTTTGTTATTTATTTATTATTGATTTGGTATTCTTTGATGAGATGCTGATGCTCACATGACATAGCACTTTGAATTCTTCACTATAGTAACTTGTCCTCTACGGCTGCCCTATGAATGGAGATACCAGGTTTTTTTTCAAATAACTTGTTCTTGTAATTATTAAAGAACACAGTCTGATATCATATCAATTTATTTTTAAAAAGAAAACATGGAAAATAACGTCTCTCTTCTTTTACTTCTATCTTTTTTTTTTTAGTAAAAATTCTTTTTTTTTTTTTTTTACTATTTTTATTAGTCTTGATATTTACTTTAATTTTATATATATATATATATACTTTAAATTTTTATTATAGTTTTTTTTTTTTTTCATATAAATTTGTATTGTAGTTATTAATCAATGTTTTTAATAATAAAAAATAGTAGTATTTTATAGTTAAAACTTAAAAGTACTAAACTAATTATTTCAAAAAAAGTACTAAACTAATAAATTGTATTTCAATCATGTAAAATATATATATTTTAATACTTCATAAAAAAAAAATAATGTATATTTTAATATTTTTTACGTTGAACTTTACATTTTTACCTCTGTCTATTTTGTCTTCCACGTATAAACACAAAAGTGATTATTGTTCTTGTTTTTTTTAAACGATACCGTTTTACACTAGGACAAAGATCCTTTGTTGAACTTCCCATTTGCTGAACCATGTTGTCCTTTTAGGGTGCGTTTGGCATAGAGATTGGACAGAACAAGGTGGGACGAGATAGGACAAGATATGACGGGACGGGACAGTTGTTCCATATTGTGTTTAGAATGTCTGGGACGGAACTGTTAACTGTACTGTTATACGTTTGGTATGGCTGGGACAGAATGGGACAAGAGATTTAAATGACCAGAGTGCCCCTCATATGTATATATAATATTATAATATATATATATTTTATTATATATATTATTGTATATGTAATAATTAATAATAAAATATAATATATATATATTACTGTATATGTAATAATTTTTAATAAATTATATATTATTATAAATAATAATAAAATATAATACGTATAATATATTATAATATTAAATATATTTATATATTATTAATATTTATAATAATATATAATTTATATAATATTAATAATATACATAATATTATATAATATTAATATACATAATATATTATATATATATATATATATATATATATATATATATATATATATATATATAATAATAATAATATTATATATTATATATTATCATATATATTATATACATTATTATATATATTAAGATACATTATTA
Organism: Acer yangbiense; assembly: GCA_008009225.1. Taxonomy (NCBI): domain Eukaryota; kingdom Viridiplantae; phylum Streptophyta; class Magnoliopsida; order Sapindales; family Sapindaceae; genus Acer; species Acer yangbiense. The sequence goes on from CM017765.1 coordinate 43,146,682, forward strand.
TAACATATACATATTAATATATATTATTATAACATATACATATTAATTATATATATAATATTGCACAAGTTTATGATTTTTTAAAGATTTAAGGTTAAAAATGTCATTTTGAGACTTGTCCCATGCATGGGACAAGTTTGGCCTAGGGTTTTGGATGGGACATAATTTGATGATTTTTGTTAGTTTTTGATTAGATTATTATACTCTTTCTTTAGTTTACCAAGAATACTCTTTCTTTAGTTTTTGATTAAATATTATAATCTAAAAAAATGAATCTGTAGGCCACCATAACCGGTATAAATTAGTGGATTATGGTGGATACTCTAATACTCATTAATGATTTCCAACGGTTATTTATTTCATAAATAATTTATAATATTATTAATACTATCCTATTTTCTATGCTTCATTAAAACATCTTATTTTCTAGACAGTATTAATAATAATAAAAAGAGACCCTTTTATATATTTTGATCAGTAATTTAATGTTTTTTTTTAAAAATAATAATATCATCAAAATTTAAGATAGATGAGGTCCCTAATTTTTTTACCTTTTTTTGAGGCCTCATACTTTGGGTTCTATGCCCAATAGCCGGCATTGAGTCCACCAATTGGTTTTCACCTTTCTTTACTCTACAAATATTTATAATCTTTTCTTTTGAGAGCTTCTAGTTGTTTAGTTGGTTCTAGAGAGAGTTTATGATCTTTATTTTCACAATTTCACAATTTCTGAATTGAATAGTTGGTTCTAGAGAGAGTTTATAATCTTTCTTTTCACAACTCTTAGTTGTTTAGTTGGTTCTAGCTCTATGTTTATATAAGATGGTATATATAAGAATATAAGATGGTATATATGGGGTATTTTTGTTCTATGATAGATGAGTTGAAGCCAGTAATTATAATGTTAACAGTTCAAATCGTGTTTGCTAGTGTAAATATGTTTTCAAAACTGGTTGCTAATGATGGGATGAGCCTGCAAGTTATGGTGGCCTACATATTCATTTTTGCCACAGCGTTTATGGTGCCACAGATTCATTTCAAGCGTTTATGCTGTGGCAAAAATGAATCTGTAGGCCACCATAACTTGTAGGCTCATCCCACCATTAGCAACGAGTTTTGAAAACACATTCACACTAGCAAACACGACTTGAACTATTAAAATTATAATTACTGGCTCCAAATCATCTATCATAGAACAAAAATACCACATATCCACCATCTTATATAAATACAGAGCTAGAACCAACTAAACAACTAAGAGCTGTGAAAAGAAAGATTATAAACTCTCTCTAGAACCAACTATTCAACTCAGAAACTGTGAAACTATGAAAAGAAAGATCATAAACTCTCTCTAGAACCAACTAAACAACCAAAAACTCTCAGAAGAAAAGATTATAAATATTTGTAGAGCAAAGAAAGGTGAAAACCAATTGGTGGACTCAATGCCGGCTATTGGGCAAAGCACTCAAAGCATGAGACCTCAAAAAAGGGCAAAAAAAATTAGGGACCTCATTTATCCTAAATTTTGATGATATTATTATTAAAAAAAAAACATTAAATTACTGATCAAAATATATAAAAGGGTCTCTTTTATTATTATTATTATTACTGTCTAGAAAATAAGATGTTTTAATGAAGCATAGAAAATAGGATAATATTAATAATATTATAAATTATTTATTAAATAGATAACCGTTGGAAATCATTAATGAGCATTAGAGTATCCACCATAACCCACTGATTTATACAGGTTACCGGGCCTACAATTTCATTTTTGTTGATTATAATATTTAATCAAAAACTAAAGAAAGAGTATTCTTGGTAATATATGAGGTGTATTTACAAATTATAGCATTTTAAATTTTTAATTGGGTTTATATAAAAAGGGGGTACACATACGATTTTTATGGTTTTACAAATATGACCACTGATATACACAGGCAGTGGCGGAGCTGCCCATGAGCTTGGCTGGGCTATAGCCAAGAATTGGGGGCATGGATATCTAAATTTTGGGAAATAAAATTCCATTGATTTTGTATATGATTTTTCTACTAACAATTTATGAATTTAGGCTTATTTGACACCAACATTCATTATATTAATGTTTTATATGTAAGTTATAAGCCATGGGTCATGCTAATATACAAACTCAGTATAGTTTCAGAAGTGATTTTAGTCATTGGATTCCAATTCAAGATTCCACTAAAATTATTTTTTAAAAGAAATAAAGAAAAATCGATCGCTTTTACCTAATGACATTTTAATAATGCAAATTTTTCTAAGTGAATCGATGCAAAATCATATAAGGTGATCAATGAATATATGAATCACAAGTAGTCAGGACGAAGGCGTAATCAAGATTTTTTATTAGACCGGACTAAATCAATTTTTCATGTCACAACATTTTAGTTGTTACCGATGTCAAAAAATACATGGAAAATGGAAATATAAAATCTTTTCCAAAAATAAGTAAAAAAGAAAAAAAAAATCGATCATATATATTTTACTAAATTATAACCCTACATAATTAAGATGGTAAGAAAATTGAGTTTTATTTAATGAATTTTATGTATTATGAGATTTTGCATTTAAATTTAGGAAGTTTCAATTTTATAATTCATAACTAATTAAAATCTAGGGTAAATTACATTGTACCCCTTGAGGTTTGGGTGAAAGATAGTTAGATGGAAAAGTTTTGTTATTCTACACTAACACCCTTGTTTGACCATGGTAAGGTCCAAAATGCCCTTGGGTGTCAATGTAAAAAAAACTTTTATTTTTTATTAGTTTTGACACAATTGTGTCTTGTGGGTAATGTGACCAATTCCTCAAAGTGGAGTATGGCCAAAACAACTTATGTGCATCCAATTATCAAGTAAAGTCTATCAAATATTTAAGGTAATTCTAATTAGATTCTAATAATCACTTAAAAAATGATAAATTTTATCGAAACCATTTTTTTTTTTTATTTATCTACCTTGTTCATAAAAACAAAATGAACCAGAAATAAGAAAATACATGAGATGAGAAAAAAAAAATTAACGGAAGAAGGGTAAAAAAAAAAAAAAAGCACAAATCTTAGTAATAAAGAACTAAAGAGATTAAAAAAAAAAATTTAAAAAAAAAAAAAAAAAAAAAAAAAAAGACTAAAAGAGAAAATGAAAAATCAAAAAGGCAAGCCTGAATAAGAAAACTTTAATATTCGGTACCAACAAGTCAACAACCCTTTTCTTTGTTAGTTATCAACATCTTTTTACTCTTAAACCTCATGATTAATGTTTGTATGTGTGTTTACTAACACTAACTATCAATAAAATAAAATAAAATAAAATAAAAACAGTAAAAATGGTTAAAAATGCCAGAAAAAGAAACCCACAGCTACTTTTCAAGATAATATTCCACCATGTTGATCATATTAAGGAAATTCAGAATCCAAGAAATAAAAAAATAAAAAAACAAAAATGTTCGTTTCTTTTATTTTGTTCTTCTATTTGCCTTCAAGTACTTAAACGTTTTCTCATCAAATTAACATATATATTTTTTCCATAGATTATTGCACAATTTTTAAAACCGATTCCAATTATGTATAACAACAGCTCCAGTAGACTTCAGAAAATTCAAGAAGTAAAATACCATAATATAATGCACCTAAATCCCACATATTAAAAAAAAAAAAAACACACACACACACACAAAATCATGAGAAGACTATCCTGTTGTATGTCGAAAAATCAAAAGCAGGACAAAGCTCCATAGCATAATCAAAACCCAACTAAGATCTGCAAAAAACAAAGGAATGCACCAAGAAAAATAGTATGAGCAAAAACCTTTAACACCAGAATCCAAGAGGTACAGAAGAGAGAGAAACTGAAGCTTTTGAGAAACTGAAGAGTTAAAATGAAGAGAAGTGGAACAGGCCGGAGATCTGTACCTTTGGAAGACAGAATCTAATCTAATAAGAATAATTTTGAGAAAACAGAGGAGAAAGAAAGAAGAAGCAGAAGAAGGTGACATGATTTATTCATCTGCAAATTGGCTCTTATATAAGCCATTTGTAATATACATGTATTATGGAAGACACAACCACTTAAAAGAACGGCCACTAATTCCTAATTCCTAACTACTTCCTAACTACTCAATTTGGTCCCACTAATTCCCAAGTTATTTGGATCCTAATTCCTAACTACTTTTTTTTTTTTTTTTTTTTTTTTTGTGGATATTTTCACTTGGGTCCTTATGTTTTTTAAAAATATCTATCTTTTACTCACTTATACGTTTTTGGAGGATTTGGCTCTATATTTTCAAAAACCACTCAATTTAGTCCCTCTGATCTGATTTTTAACGGTCAACGGTTACAGAAAAAGTATTGACCATTTTACTCTTAACTTAAAGCAAATGACCATTTCACCCTCTAACTTTGTTATTTAAAAATATTAAATTATTAAATTATAAATATTTACAGAAGAAAAAAAATACCCTTCATGTTAAAAAAAATTAAATGCAAAAACAAAAAAAAAACAGAAAAAAAAAAAAAACAGAAAAAAAAAAAAGATCTTGAATTTTTTTGAATTTGGAAATAGAACCTTAAATTCATCTCTTCAACAACAACATCATCAACACACCACCAGACAAATCACCCAAACACCCTCTTCAAACCCATTCATCTCTTCACCAACATCATCATCAACACACCACCACACAAATCACACAAACATCCAAACCATTCAATCAAGCCACCCTCTCCAAACACCCAACAACCAAAACCACCCAAAACGCCTCCACGAAATCAATCCCAGTCGCCCCCTCCCACCACTGATTGGCGTTCGAACAAGTTCAAAACAGAAGCAGCGACGACAACAACGTTGACCAGAAGTGACGATGACAACTAGAAGTTGACAAGTTCAATCTGGATTTAGTTGTCGATCTGGGTTCAATCGTGTTCCTCTCTCTCATCATCCTCCTCGTTTGGTGTGGATTCAATTCGGCCGGTGGGTTTGGTTTCGATCTGGGTTTTGGTTGGTGGTAGCGGTGGTTTGGATCGATTTGGGTTCTGGTGGTGGTGGTGTTTTGGTTTCTGATTTGGGTTTCAGTTGGTGGTGGTGGTGGTTTGGTTTCAGACCATTGGAAAGCTCTGCTACATGATCATCAACAAGAGCGGAAGTGGTGACGTCCATTTCTTTGTTGTCCAATGAACAATTCAAATTGAATTTCTTCACAAACAGGAAACGACTGTCCTTCAATTTCAATTCCTTGTTAATACCTAAACTCGTCGGGAAATTCCCAAGTGCCGAACCCTAGAAACAAGCCCCAAACTAAATGCTTTTAATTTGTTATTGGAAAATGAAATAATTCGATTCTACATTCGAGTTCAATAATCATGATCATTGCATTTTTATATTTGAAAAATGAAATAAAAGAGACTTACGAGGTCATTGAAATTGCAATGGGTGGAGAGAGAGGTAGAGAAAGTGTCGAGGAAGAGAGAAGACGCCATGGTTGATGATGATATATATATATATATTTTTCTTTTCATTGTTTTTGTTTTTTGAATGAATGGTTTTTTTTATTATTACTAGGTTTGGAGGCGCATGCAAGACATGTGCTTCCTAAATACACATTTTATAATAATACGTTAAATAAATACATATCAAAACAGTGACAAAGGAAGTGACACAATTTGAAAGTTTTACCTAACATGATCATAAATCTTAGGATTCAATTACTAACACGTGCTCAAATCTATATTCAATTTTTTATTTTAAATATAATATTAAAATTATAGAATTTGGTTAAATATAAAGTAGATATAAAACAATTTTAATAATTTCCAAAACTAAATATTTAAATACATATATTATAAAATGAAAGGTTTCCATTATTAAAAAAAAAAAAAAAAAAATTCAATAATAAGAAGGATGTTTCAACAAATATCACTACTAAAACATCTCCGATAGGGCAATAAAATACCAAAACTTTCTCCAATATCTCAAACCAAACCATTTTCACATCAACAGTAAATATAAATCATTAATATGAAAAAAATGTGACTTAAAACAAAATGAAAACAAATGGTACAAATCATTAAAACTCATGTACAGTCTACATAGTATAGCTTGCCCATCAAATTTGTGCTTTATATGGTTCACACAATTTCTCTTTTACAATCACTTATAAGGAAGAAACTATCACAGGCTCAACCAGAAATGCTCTAGCTTTGCAATCACTTGTTATTTTTACCCTTAGAAGCCAGAGCTTCAACTTCGAGTGACTTCATAGTTTTCTTCAATAATTGCTCTAAGACCTACTTTACTATTCTTCAAATAAGTTTTCACCATCTTCAAGCTACATTGTTTTCAAAATAAATTCATTGATTAGAAAATAAAATGAGACAAACATACTCAAGGATGAGCATCGATCACAAGTCAAGCATATGTGGTACATTCAGCCAACAAAGACAATAGTTACAGATAATCAGCGTAATGCAAAATATACTTGTTTACCAGCAAGGAAACTGAAAATCAATCAATAAATTAACTTCATAATTCTATTTAATTTCAAGATAATTTGGATTTCTTAGGTCAATTCATACCCTACAGACCATACTCATCCCCTTAGATAAATAAAATAAAAACAACAATAACTCTTCATTTGTTCAATATAACAATTAAAATATTAAATATAAACAAAAGTTCTTAACACACATCATGTGTACTAACCCTTTCTGGTCCAACTATTAGCAGCCCACTTGATTCCTTTCTTGATGAAGACAAAGCATTAACAAAGAGTACCTTTTGTTATGACAACAAAATACATCTTTGACGGAAACTGCAGAATATAATATCCATCCAAGTTCAAAACAAGGTGGAAAGAATAAAACTACATGCCAAACAACTAATTACTTCTAAACTACTACATACTCTTACAAAATTAAAGAATTTGGCACTAAACTTACTTTAATAGTTCATAAGCAGCACTATTAAAATCTATTATTTACTAATAAGAGCATTTTTTTTTAGATAGATTCACCTCATAGCTGAGGTGAACCATATAAAAAGCTAGAGTTGAGTTCATATTAACTTCATATTAATACACAATGTCACTTCATATCAATTGCAAAACTACCCTAAAATGACCTTATTACCCCTAAACTTATATATATATATATATATATATATATATATATATATATATATATATATATATATATAAACAAAAACAAAAAATAATAAAAAAAACAATGTCACTTGCTTTTGCTCTAATAATCCTAAAGCCTTCTGCCACCCCATCCCGTTCCAGTCACTGTCGCCAACTTCGCCATTGAGTTGCCCATCCCGCTAACTGTCGTCGACTTCGCCAACTAGCAATAACAACCTCTTCGTTGCAACGTCAACAACACGCCAACATCGTTGACGACCGTCTTCTCGTTCCGATGCAGCCTCCCTCCAATGCAGCCATATATCGTCGATTTGGGTTCCATTTCAGGTGTTTTGAGTTTCAAACCCTAAATTTAGGTTTTTATGGTTTTGAGTTGAAATTGTTTTTTGGGTTTTCAATTTTTGAGTTAGATTGGTTTGATTTAGGGGAATGATTGTAGAAATTGTGTTCAATTTTGGAAAAATTTGAATAAATTTGGAGATGACTCTCAAAAGAAGGATTTCGGGACCGGCTACACAAAATCCTTCTTTTGGGACCATTATTAGCTTCAGGTTAAGCCTACCCGATGCCACAAGCGTCTGGTAGGCCTGAATCGAAGCTTTTTAAGTCTTGGGACAAGGTGACCCGACATTGGGTCACCCTAACCCAAAGCTTAATTTTCATGGCTTGGTCCTGAAAGCCATGAAAAAAAAAACAAAACTTTTGGTCATCCGAGTCACTCTGTTCCAAGGCTTATTTTCCATAGTGATTCAATCTCCATTGGAAATTTAAAAAAAAAAAAATGAAAATTTAAAATTTAAAATATAATACTTAGCTTTAATTTGCTTTATATATTCTTCACCAATGTTTTTAAGACCTAAAATTGAAAAATAAAAGTGTGGGGAACAAAGTAGAGTAAGAAAATGGTTTGATAGTGTTTAGTTCATTTATTTGATAAGTGGGTTGGAAAATGGTGGGTAAAAGTAATAAATAAATTTAATAAATAAGGTGTAGTGATGAGTGATAGTATTTTGGGAAAAAGATGGTAGTTTTGCAATTGATTTTGATTTTATTGTACATTTGCAAGTGGCCCCCTAAAATAGGGCATTTTTGCTAAAACCCTATTTATATCTATTTTTAAATTTATAAAAATATTAAAAACTGGTTTTGAGAATAGGGTTTAGCTACCGTACAGTTTCAATCTAAGGGTATGCAAAATTGAGGATTTAAAATTAAAAATAAAAAATGTTTCAAAAAAACTTAAAACTAAAATAAAAGAACCCGCCTACCCCTACCCCTGCAACATTGCAACCATGCAATCCTTGAGAATATTATCATACTAATCTTTTAAAGTACTTAGCAACAATTAAAAAAACATATAAAATGATATACAGGGACAGGATTCATGACCCTATTATTTTACACAAGTTTCAATACAATTGTGTCCCGTGGGTAATGTGACCAATTCCTCAAAGTGGAGATTGGCCAAAACAACTTATGTGCATCCAATTATCAAGTAAAGTCTATCAAATATTTAAGGTAATTGTAATTAGATTCTAAGGGCATCTCTTACCCAGATTCATTTTGGAGCAAAAACCCATTTTGGAGCAAAAATGGGTCTCCAATCCAGTGCCATTCACATCTCCATTTTATTCTTAGCATATAGTGTTGCGCAATCCCTGGCGCAACACTGTTGAAATGGCGCAAAAAACCTTTTTTTTTTCATCCCTAAAGTTTGACTTAATCACAGTTTGACCTATATTTAATAAAATCTATTCTGATTGTATCATTTATTTAATGGTTTTATTTAATCACAGTTTGACCCATATTTAATAAAATCTATTCTGATTATATCCCTTATCTAATGGTTTTGTTTAATCACAGTTTTACACTTAATCAATTAAAATTTATTCCAATTTGGTCCTTATTATTATTTAATGATTTTATTTAATTTATATTTGTTTTAATTTAATTGTTATTTGTATTAAGATTTATAATAAACTAAAATTAAGGGTATAATACAAAATTTATTAATGTACTACTTTCATAATTCTTAACTTATTGCAATATTATGTTAATTATGAGGTGAAATATTAATTGTGGAGAAATAATAAAAAAAAGGAAAATAAAATATTTAAGGAAATATTCTTTTTAGTGTAACATTTGGTGCAATGTGTTGGAGATAGAAAGCTAAATAGTGTTAAAGTTACACCATTTTAGTACAAAAATTACACCAAAATGGGTTTTTGGGTTGAAGATGGCATAATAATCACACAAAAAATGATATATTTTATCGAAACCATTTTTATTTTTGTAATTTATCTGCCTTGTTTATAAAAACAAAATGAACCAGAAATAAGAAAATACATGATATGAGAAAGAAAAAGAAAAAGAAAAAAAAAAGTTAACGGAAGAAGGGTAAAAAAAGCACAAGGAGATCATTTTTTAAAAAAGCACTTTAAAAGAGAAAATTAAAAATTAAAAAGGCAAGCCTGAATAAGAAAACTATAATGTACGGTACCAACAAGTCAACAACCCTTTTCTTTGTTAATTGTACTACAAATCTACAATAAATTTAATTAGTTAATATAACAGCAAAAATGGTTAAAAATGCCAGAAAAAGAAATCCAGAGCTACTTTTCAAAATGTTCCACCATGTTGATCATATTAAGGACATTCAGAATCCAAGAAAAAAAAAAAAAATGTTCATTTCTTTCATTTTGTTTTTCTATTTGCCTTCAGGTACTTAAACGTTTTCTCATCAAAATTAACATTTGTTTTTTCCATAGATTATTGCACAATTTTTAAAACTGATTCCAATTATGTATAACAACAGCTCCAGTAGAATTCAGAAAATTCAAGAAGTAAGTATTTAAAATACCCTAATTACTAATATAATGCACCTTAATCCCCCATATTGAGTTTTTTTTTTTACAAGAATTGTGATTTCCATACTGTGATTAATTATATGGAAATATGTCATCTTCTTGTCATGCTATGGAGATGTTTAATGCGCTTCCATTTTTCTTGAGTTTCTCCAGAAAATTGCACTTTTCAATATTGTGATTAAATATTAAAAAGGGGAATTTTCATAACTAACCATTACATCATGTGAAGTATTATTGTTTTTAACCAATTGTTTTTTTTCAATTATTGTTTTTAGCATTGTTAGAGATAGAAAGTCCAAAGTACCCCCATGTTAAAAATCCAAAACCTATCTTCACGTTTGTTTTTTTAGCTGTGTCACGTTTGAGCAACTGGAGATCAGAAACGCAGACACTATGCTTGCAACTGTTGCATGCCTGCGCTGGAGACGATAGAGGCGGCGACGAGAGCGGAGGCGACGAGAGGAGGGCTCACCGGAGAAGGATATCGGACACCGGTTTGAAGGCGAAATCGCGACCCGAATTCGACCCAAATTCATTTAAAGGGTAAATTCACTTAATTTTCATCTGTTTTTTTTTTGTTTAATCTGTGTTTGTGTGTTACTTTTGATGTTTTTTGGTGCTAATTTTACAAAAAAATTGTGTTTACTTTTCTGTTGGGAACAGGTTTGTGTGACCTCCATCCCATTCTCAGTACTGTAAACCCTAACCAGAACAACAACAACAACAAAAAAATAAAAAATTTCATCAATGTCATCTGCAAAGAAATCTTACAAGGAGAAGATCGCTCGCCGAAAGTAAGCGTTAACATAATATTCATCTGCTTATAACAAAATATAACAGTTTGATACGGTTTTTTCAAGAGTGTGAATTTGTGCAGAGAAGAGAAAGCAGAGGAACCGGAGCTACCAAAATATAGGGACCGAGCTAAGGAGCGAAGAGAGGATCAAAATCCGGATTATGAACCCACTGAATTGGGCTCCTTTCATGCCGTCGCTCCTCCTGGCAACATTGATCTCCGGTTAGACCTCACTTTATTATAATTTAACGAAACCTTTAAATTTTTCTACATTATAATATTATATTGATCCTTTGATTGATTTTTTAAGGTTGGCTGATGCGCACAAGCTATCTATCGAGAAGAGCAAGTACCTTGGAGGTTAGTGTTATCGTAATTGATGCAATTTTTTAACTTTTGTACTTCATGCATTTGTTATGATGCGTAGAGGTTTTGTGAATATATCAAATTTACATTTTGGATGACTAATTTTTTTTGGTGGTGTTAGGAAATAGATTTGAGTTTTATTATGGTGTTTTCTGAGTTCATTTCCTTTTGATGAGTTATGGCTGGATTTTTTTGTTCAGGTGATGTGGAGCACACACATTTGGTCAAAGGATTGGATTATGCATTACTTAACAAAGTGAGAAGTGAGATTGTCAAGAAGCCGGATGCTGGAGATGATGCAGACGGAAACGCTAGGTAATTATCAAATGTCTTCAACTAAAAAGTTTGAGTTTCTAGAGTATAATCTCAAGTTTAAAATTTCTTTTGTGATAAAGTCCACAGCTTTAACATTTCTTGCAGAATGATTAAATTTCTACATATTAGCTAATTTCAGTTTCATTGATGGATTTGACTTCATGAAAAATTACTTTGATATTTTTTCTGTGATGAAAATTAATAATTCTAGTTATAAATTTAAGCTCTCACTCCCATATCTTAGTTGATAAGGTGGGTGAATAATATCCTGCATCTTCTGCTCTACTGCCTCTCTCCTGTAAAATGTAGCCATAGGAAAAGTTTCGACATCATAATCATATAAATAATATAACGATGCCTTTTTCGGTTGTAAGGTTGTTCATGTTAATTTATGGCCTATCATTATATTTATGTCTGAGATATGTTGTAATTCATTGACAGAGCTTTGAAGGAAGACCAACAACTGTCATTTCGCACAGCAATTGCCAAGGTGCATCTATTTCTCGAGAGAATTAAAGCTATGGAAAACTGTTGTTTGTTTAGCTTTACATGAGAAGTTGTCACTTCATGACATGGCATAAATTGCTTGTGTTTTTATCTTTATCCCTCTTTCAGTCAGTATATCAATGGACTGTCAAGCCACAAACTGTTATCAAGACAAATGAGATGTTCCTTCCTGGTCGAATGTCATTTATCTTTAACATGGTAAATTTCTCATCTCTTTTCATGCTTATTGTTTTTACGGAGACATGTGAGTGTTCTTACCTGTCTTCCTTATCAAAGATATTCTACAGAAGAATGTCATATACTGATATACCATGATTATTGTTATTATGGACTACCATGTTGTCCATCTGTCACATGAATAATAAATTTTCACCTTATGAATACTTTTCGACTTTTCATTCTTTCTAATTGTTTTCATTGTTGACAATCTCCCATTTGTTATTATCAGTGATTTGTTTTCACGGACCATGAACCACAATTTTCGTGTTATCATGGGACATCTCTTTGTTTTGGTGCTTCACCCTGACTAGATATGCATGATCAGTGAAGCACCAGATAGTTCTGCAAATAGTTTTTCAATACATATAAAAAAGAGACCAGTGAAGGTTGAATATTGAAATTTGCTATGGATCCTCTGAAGAAAAAGCATCGTATTATCGTTATTAAGCTACAAATATGCAAGTTCATAGTTTAATGCAAGGGAGTGATGCCATAGATTTGCTTTTATTCGTTGTTTTCATTTTTTCTGACAATGATTGTTTAAGTTGTAAAGCTGATTCCTTAACTTACATTTCTCTTTTCTGCATGCTAGGAGGGAGGATACTCTAATGATATACCCACTACCTTGCATCGGAGCAAAGCTGACTGCCCTGTTCCAGAAGTCTGTATTTTCAATTTTCCATTCTTTTGGGTTCCTTTCAATCAAGCCATATTTATTCTATTGTTGAACAGTGTATCTGATTCGGTTTCTCTTTATTGTGCAGGAAATGGTTACTGTCAGTGTTGATGGTTCTGTGCTAGATCGAATTGCAAAAATTATGTCATATCTTCGCCTTGGGTCATCTGGGAAGGTTCTCAAGAAGAAAAAGAAGGAAAGAGATGCGAAAGGTAACAATTCTCTTTTAGCTCTTGGTTATGAGTTAACAAACATAATCGTGATCCTTGACGTGATTAAGTGCATAATTTAAGGCAGCATATTATCTTAAGTGGAAGTTATTAGATATCAGATTATGAAGTGATTGAATGCATTTCAAGTCCTTGTTGAGGAAGAAAACATCATTTCAGTAGTAGACATTATTGTGGGAAACTGGGAATGTGCTTCATCCAAGCTTGCATTATTCGAAGAAACCGTATCAGTTTGTTCAAAAGCCTTCTCACATGGGTGTTCTGACTAAACTTGGGTTTTGAGAAAAGTGTTTGAAATAAGGGCATTGGCAGCACAATATGTTTTTGCATGTTAAGTATTGCTTGCTTGATGTGATTATGGCTGATGGAATTCCATAATTGGTTAATGGGAACAGAAATCAGAGTATAATCCATGCTAGGATTTTTGACATGCTATTTCTATTCTTGATTGTATACATTATGTCAGATATTCTATTTATTGTGTAACCAAGGCTTTTATCATCATTGTCAAACTTATCTATTACAGGAAAGACTTCGATTTTCCGTAATGAATTCGATGAAGAGGATAAGTCATCAAAACCTAATGGTGGAATAGCAAATTATAGAACTGAAAGAGAGATCTTGCCACCACCTCCTCCACCTCCCAGGAAAAATCATATCGATCCAAGAGAGAAACAAGGGCCGATTGTTGCTACAGCAGCAGCAGAAGAAGAAGACATATTTGTGGGGGAGGGCATTGACTATGAGGTTCCTGGTAAAGAGATGAGCCAAAGCCCAATTTCTGAGGATATGGAAGAGTCTCCTCGAAATAAGGAAAAAGTTTCCTATTTCAGTGAACCTGCTTATGGTCCTGTGCCACCCCCCGAGCCTCCTCAAAGCTGGCAAGATATGGTAAGTTGATCATCACAATCATTTATCTTTTTGAGTTTATAAGCGACTGAAGAAGAAACTGATATTTATGTTACAATCACAAATACCAATTGCGGAGAGGAAATTATAAGAATGAGCTTTTAATGTTATAATTATAATACTTAGATTTTGCCTTGTTAAAATTGATTGCTCCTGTCCCTTTTGTTGATCATTTTTCTGTCTTCTAATTATTTGGTCTCAGAATGGATATGATGCCATGCAAGCACAAGCATTGGCTGGTGGCTACCAGGGGGAGTGGCAGGACTACCAATATGCTGAGCAATTGGCTTATCCAGAACAATACCTCCAGACAGACATGCAGGCCTATGATGTCCAAGCTGGTTTAGATGTAGCTCAAGATCCACGGTTAATGAGTCAAGAAGAGAAGGATCGGGGCTTAGGTTCTGTATTCAAGAGGGATGATCAGAGGCTTCAACAATTGAGAGAGAAAGATGCTCGAGAAAAGGATCCTAACTTCATCTCTGAGAGTTATTCTGAATGTTATCCAGGGTATCAAGAGTATAACCGTGAGGTAGTGGACAGCGATGATGAGGATGACTTATCAAAAATGGATATGGGTGGAAGGGTAAGTGTTCATTTTAGAATAGATTAGTAGTTAACTCTCTTACTTCGAATATTAATAAGATACATGCATGATCCATTTGCTTTTATTTAATTAATTTCTTGTTATATGGCCTGGATGGAATGGGATAAATTATTATGCATTGGAAAAAAGGAGCCAGGTTTGGCAGTTTCATCTGCCTTTCACATTGTAAGAAACTTGAAGGAGTTGCAAAACAGCTATGATTGGTGTGAATAAACTACCTCATACTGATGAGCTCTTACATAAGCTTTACATTAGTAGTTAGATGTATAATGGTATCTGGTCTGTTCGGGTCTATAATTGTTGCTAACTATACTGTCAACAGGCAAAGGGTCGTCTCCATCGGTGGGATTTTGAGTCAGAAGAGGATTGGGCAACATACAATGAGCAGAAGGAAGCCATGCCAAAGGCTGCCTTTCAGTTTGGTGTGAAAATGCAAGATGGTCGGAAGACACGAAAACAGAACAAGGACCAAAAGCTTACTAATGAGCTTCATAAGATTAATAAGATACTAGCCAGAAAGAAGATGGATAAGGAGGGGGATGGTGATGGTGGCCATTATGACGATGATTTACAACCTGCGAAGAAGGCTCGAGCATAAAGTTGGTCAGTCGTTTGACCATAGTATTTAATTGATAAAACATTCATCTCTATCTTAACCTTCATAATGTTCTTAGTTTGTGCAAATGGAAACAAGGGTTTTTAGTTTCTTCTTTGCCATTGCTAGGGCTGTAATCAGGATCTGTCTTCATTTGTTCATAGAACAAAACAGAGGTAACAACTAAACAACAAATGTATGGAGGCAGACGGCCTGCTGGTTTGAAGTGATATTTTATTTTGCAGGTAGCAGTATCGTGCATCATTGATTACAGAGCATGTGTAGACTGTAGCATGATCTAGTCACATTACTAATTTCTGCTTTTAAGTAATCCAGTGGGGGAATACCTTTTATATAAGCAGAAGCCCTGGTTCTTGGTCCTGGAATTCCTCGGTGCACATTTTTTGTTGGTACCGCAGAGAATTTAGAAGTTACAGGCTTACATTTATTGCTTTAATGTCATCAACCTTCTAAGGTTTCTGTTCCTTATATTTGGAGAGACAATTATCAATTTGCAATCGTAGGATAGATTAGTTGTGTGACTTATTGTATCAACTTGTACCATTTTAAAAATAGCATGAATTCATTCTCTTCGCAAATGTTCAAACTTCCATGGACAGGACAAGTTGAATTGACAATTACTTTACCGAGCAGAACTTTGATACAAGTTACTGTGGATTACTTTTAAACTGATGGTTTGGACTTTGGCATATATAGTAGTTTTCTAATTTCTCTCTCCCATTAGTCTACCTTTTTTTTGGGTTAGGGTGTGTTTACTGATGGCGTGTTCTGGAATTCACCATGAATTGTGAATTCTAGTGTTTATTAAATTTTTGGTTCTGTGTACCCTCCATATAGAAATCACCTTAGTAATCAAGGTTCCTGATAGAATAAGGGAATTCATGTATTTTTACTAACAATAATATTACTTTGTTCAAATATGGTGTCCAAATGATGTGGTATCATTGTAATCCATTCATTTAAAGATTATAGTGTTGTCATATCATTTGGACAATAAATTTGGGCCAAGTAACATTACCCTTTTACTAAAATATCCTTATTTCAAATTTACTAAAAAAAAAAAAGAAACAGTTGTGTTTATAGTTTATATATATAATCCTGAATTTGTTATGTATATCTTTTATTTCATCCAAATCTTGTATGAAATCTTATCGTAAAGATTCTCCAGAAAAAAATTATGAGTTCAGTTATCATCCAAGAGGTGGAGATGGTCAAAACGTAGTAGGGAGTAGGGAGACCATATCAGATTTCATACATATGAAATCGTATGGCCGAATGCATGTGTGATTGTTAATTGAACGACTGAGATGAGTCAGGTAGATAAAATTATACAATTTATGCAGAGTATATATATTAACTGGAGTTTCTCTTGGACTAAATCACTTGAAGAAAGCACAAGATGGGCAACAAGTTTGGTAGTTGTTCGAGATTGAGCAGATGCAATGAAGAAGAAGACAAGACGACTTCCAATCTAACTTCCTTGGAGATCAAGCAAGAAGACTTAGAAGAGGACGATGAAGTTTACAAAACACCAAGATCACACATGAGCGACGAAGAACAAGACATTACTGATCGATGTATTCCATGTTTTGTTTGCAAAATCTGTGTGGAGTTGAAGCCTCTATATAACTCATTCAATGTGAATGGCTGCAACCACTTTTACTGTACTCTATGCATTGTCAAATACATAGTTTCCAAGTTCGAAGACAACGTGACACACATTCCTTGCCCCGAATCAACCTGTGAATCAGGAATGATAGAGCCTGATCACTGCCGTTTGATCCTCCCACACCATGTTCATGTCAAATGGGGAATCGCTCTATCTGAATCTGCAATTGTAGGTTCCAACAAGTACTTGTACTGTCCTTACAAAGATTGCTCCGCGATGATGTTTAACGAATCACAAGGAGAGCCTATGAGGGTGTTATGGACGTGCCCTTATTGTGTTAGACAGTTTTTCGTGCAATGTAGGGTACCTTGGCATTCCGAGATTGAATGCGCAGAGTTTGAGAAGTTGAATAAAGATGAGAAGGAGCATGAAGACATTATGTTAATGAAGCTAGCACAAAACCAGAACTGGAAGAGGTGTCCCAATTGTAGGTACTATGTGGAGAAGAAAGAGGGTTGCAAGTTTATCAATTGCAGATCAGTTTTATTTTGTTGATTCTCCCTTGGATTTTTACGACATTGATGGTTGGATCCCGTACGTTTTTTTTGTGCAGAAATCAATTCCATTATGTATTACATTCCGTAACATCGTGGATGGATTAATCCCCGCAATGATAATTTTTTTTTGATCTCAGTTTAGGTCAGTATGCATTATTATTGCATTAGAGATAGAGATTTTAGAGTTTACATATATGTTGACAGCTTTAACTCCAATCTTCAAAACATTTTATATTCATTAATTCTATATGGAGAGACAATTATCAAATAGTTTAGTTGTGTGACTTAATTAATGGTTTCGTCTCGTACCTTTAATAATTACATGAACTTATTCTCTCTTCCCGATCCCATATGACCATTTAATGAGTAAATACTTAATTACTTTAGAAATACTAATTTGCTTTATAACAAAGTTCCTTTTGCATGTTTTATTAACTTTTTCCTTTTTCTTTTTTCCTTTTTCCATTTTCCATTTTTTTTTGGTTGGGATAACTTACAGGTGTGGAACTCCATTTTGCTACAGTTGTGGAAATATGGTTTACAAATCCCCCTACTGATCCTATTATTGTAGGCCGAGCTAGTGTTATAGAGATCTCATTTATTTATTTTGAATGACACGAACCAACTTCATTAGTGTAGTTGTGGTTTGCGAGGAGCTTATTATTGAACTAATTAATCTCATTTTGTCAAAGTTATGGAGATGTTATTGTGCTTCAATCTTTCTTGAGTTTTTATTTTATTTTTTATTTTTTATTTTTTTAAAGAATTACGATTTTCGGTACTGTGATTAATTAGATTGAAATATGTCATCATCTTGTCAAACTATGGAGATGTTAATGCGTTTCGATCTTTCTTGAATTTCTTCAGAGAATTGCACTTTTCCACACTGTGATTTATTACATAGAATAATAGAAATGTCAAATGTATGTCAAAAAAAAAAAAAAAATGTCAAATGAAAACTATTCAGTTTTACTTTTCAAAAAATTATAGTGTATTCAGAATTTTTTTTTATCCCTTAGTAATTTTAACGACCCTCCACATAGAAATCACCTTAGTAATCAAGTTTCCTGTTAGAATAAGGGAATTCATGTATTTTTACTAAAGTATTCTGATTTCAAATTAATTAAAAAAAAACAGTTGTGTTTCTAGTTTATATATATAATCCTGAATTTGTTATGAAATCTTATCCAAAAAAAAATTATAAGTTTAGTTTTCATCCAAGAGGTGGAGATGATCAAAACGTAGTAGCTAGGGAGACCGTATCAGATTTCATGCATATGAAATCGTATGGCCGAATGCATGTGTGATTGTTAATTGGACGACTGAGATGAGTCGGTCCTCAGATTTTAAGCAGGCGGCAAGCATCCAAGGGATTCTCTATTAAACAAAATAAATCTGACTAGAACAAGAAACACAATTGGAAAATTAAATCTAAAACAAAACAGGAAATTGAATCTAACCTAATTATAAACTATTAAAAAGGTAAAACAATTAAAAAACAATTTATGCAGAGTATATATATTAACTGGAGTTTCTCTTGGACTAAATCACTTGAAGAAAGTACAAGATGGGCAACAAGTTTGGTAGTTGTTTGAGATTAAGCAGTTGCAATGAAGAAGAAGACAAGCCGACTTCCAATCTAACTTCCTTGGAGATCAAGCAAGAAGACTTAGTAGAGTACGATGAAGTTTACAAAACACCAAGATCACACATGAGCGATGAAGAACAAGACATTACTGATCAATGTATTCCATGTTTTGTTTGCGAAATCTGTGTGGAGTTGAAGCCTCTACATGACTCATTCAATGTGAATAGCTGCAACCACTTTTACTGTACTCTATGCATTGTCAAGTACATAGTTTCCAAGCTCGAAGACAACGTGACAAGCATTCCTTGCCCCGAATCAACCTGTGAATCAGGAATGCTAGAGCCTGATCACTGCCGTTTGATCCTCCCACACCATGTTCATGTCAAATGGGGAATCGCTCTATCCGAATCTGCAATTGTAGGTTCCAACAAGTACTTGTACTGTCCTTACAAAGATTGCTCGGCAATGATGTTTAACGAATCACAAGGAGAGCCTATGAGGGTGTTATGGACGTGCCCTTATTGCGTTAGACAGTTTTGCGTGCAATGTAAGGTACCTTGGCATTCCGGGATTGAATGCGCAGAGTTTGAGAAGTTGAATAAAGATGAGAAGGAGCATAATGACATTATGTTAATGAAGCTAGCACAAAACCGGAACTGGAAGAGGTGTCCCAATTGTAGGTACTATGTGGAGAAGAAAGAGGGTTGCAAGTTTATCAACTGCAGGTCAGTTTTATTTTGTTGATTCTCCCTTGGATTTATTATGACTTTGATGGTTGATCCCGTACGTTTTTTTTCATGCGGAAATCGATTCCATTATGTATTACGTTCCATAACATCGTGGATGGATTAATCCCCGCAATGATAATTTTTTTTTTATCTCAGTTTAGGTCGGTATGCATTATTATTGCATTAGAGAATGGAGATTTTAGAGTTTACATATATATATGTTGACAGCTTTAACTCCAATCTTCAAAACATTTTATATTCATTCTATATGGAGAGACAATTATCAAATTACAATCGGAGAATCGTTTAGTTGTGTGACTTAATTAACGGTTTCGTCTTGTACCTTTAATATAATTACATGAACTTATTCTCTCTTCCCAATCCCATATGACCATTTAATGAGTAAATACTTAATTACTTTAGAAATACTAATTTGCTTTATAACAAAGTTCCTTTTGCATGTTTTATTAACTTTTTCCTTTTTCCTTTTTCCTTTTTTTTTTTTGTTTGGGGGATAACTTACAGGTGTGGAACTCCTTTTTGCTACAGTTGTGGAAATATGGTTGAATCTCATTATTGTAGGGTTTGTAAGAGCTAGCGTTATGGAGATCTTATTTATTTATGTTGAATGACGCGAACCAACCTCATTAGTGTAGTTGTGATTTGCGAGGAGTTTATTATTGAACTAATCTCATTTCATCAAGTTATGGAGATGTTATTGTACAATCTTTCTTGAATTTTTTCAAAAATTGCTATTTTCGGTACTGTAATTAATTAGATGGAAGTAGGTCATCATGTTGTCAAACTATATGTTAATGCGCTTCGATCTTTCTTGAGTTTATTTAGAGAATTGCACTTTTCCACATTGTCATTTATTATATAGAATAATAGAAATACGTCAAATGTATGACCAAAAAAGAAGAAGAAGAAATATGTCAAATGAAATATATTCAGTTTTACTTTAGAAGAAATATGTCAAATGAAATATATTCAGTTTTACTTTAAAAATATATATATATATATATATATATATTCAGTTTTGATATAGAGTGACGATAATGACACATCTTCAAAACTGTATGTACACTCCTTTCGTAATTACACCCATCGATTTTATTTTAAAATTTATGAGAGCTTCTTTTGACAATCCAATTTTTTTTTTTTTTTACACTTCTTTTCTAAAAACACTCCATTCTCAAAATTTAAATTTTAAAAAATTCTAAAGACAATTCATTTTGTTATAAGATTATCCTTTTTATCTTTTTTGAATTAAATTATTAAAAAAATAAATAATCCCTCATAAATCATTAGATTAATTATTATATATTAAATACTCTCTCCTAAATTTTTAATTACCATATTAATCTTTCTCCTTCAATACATATATCTAATTTTCTATCTCCATTCTTTCTTAAGCAAGACTAACCGTTAAGAAATTTTTTTTACTAATAAACTTGATTTTTAGGAACCATATGTATGTATATACTCTAAAAAAAAAGTACCTTGTTTTTTTATTTGTTTATAATAAAAATGGGTATGTGATTGCCTTTAATTCTTTCATTAGTATTAGAAATTCTAAGTTTAATCGAATCTAATTGAAACAATTCAAGCTTTCATATATCTTTTTTTTTTTAAATTGACTTTTTATTATATATATATATATATATTACTGTTAGTAAAAAACTAAAATATTCATAAATTTTTTTTTCTTTAATTATTAATTAGAGATTGATTAAGAAAATATAAAAATATGATTTTTTTTTTTTGAAAAATGGAGAGAGATTAATTAGGAGAGAGTGTTTAATATGGTAATAATAGATTTAGGAGAGAGAGTTTAATACGTAATATTTAATCTAATGATTTAGGAGAGAAATTTTTTTAAAATAATTTAATTAGTTTAGAGTGTATTTACATTTTTTTTTTCAATAATGCTAAACATCCCACCTAAAATCCCATCTTTTTCATCCCACTACATGTGGCATATGAGGTGTCAAATTGTGAGTGGATACACATTAATTATGATTTATCTCACCTACCCCATGTATCCACTCACAATTTGAGACCTCACATGCCACATGTAGTGGGATGAAAAAGGTGGGATTTTAGGTGGGATGTGTAGCATTACTGTTTTTTTTTTTTTTGTCTTCTTTAGTAATTTTAATTTAGGTTAAAATTGTCATTAATAAAAAAAATTAAATTGGAGTGTGAATAGATAATTTGTGGATTGTAAGGAGAAGCTCTTAAAATTTATAAT
The DNA here is from genome assembly GCA_008009225.1 of Acer yangbiense. Lineage (NCBI taxonomy): Eukaryota > Viridiplantae > Streptophyta > Magnoliopsida > Sapindales > Sapindaceae > Acer > Acer yangbiense. The sequence continues at coordinate 43,168,681 of CM017765.1, forward strand.
TTGTAATTAAACCTCACTTAATACCAAAAATATCCTTTTTAAAATTATAATGTATTAATTTTTGTAAATATACACCACCTACACCTATTATTATGTTATTTAATCAATTTTATTATTATCTTTAATTATATCATTGTTCTTTCTCTTCCCTCACTTTTTCTCTTCTATGTTTTCATTCCACAAAATCAAATTGTTTTTTTTTTTTTTTTTTTTTTTCTCATCATGTTAAACAACTCTCTCCGTTTCTTATTGATTGTTTTCTATCCAAAAAAATCACTACGATTTGAGGTTTTCCGGTTGAAGATCCATTTTCTGTTTCTGAAAGTGGTAGGGATGTAAGGTTTATGTCATGTCCCAATTGATTTGTAAGTAGATTTTTTTTTTTTGATGAAATTGGAGAACAATTGATATTGATAATAATAAAAAAAATCTAAAGCGATTTTGATTTTGAAACTAATAATAATTAATTTAAAGCTTTCACAGTTAATTTTGGAAGATTTTGATTCATTCTCTGTACTTAACAATAAATTTGTATTTCCTTAAAAGAATTTGAAAATATATTTGAAATTAGTATTTTAAACAAAGAATCTAGGGTTTAAGAAAATGGAAAGAGTTTTTAATGAAATATGTTAATATCTAATCATAAATGGGAAACTTTCTTTTTTTTTTTACACAAAAGATTAAAATAGGAAACTAATTAATAATTATTAGTGGGTATACTTACAAACTATTTAGTCTTCTTGGTAATTTTACTCAAGGATATTATTGGATTTTTAAAAACATATTAATCTGGGGTATACATACAGTTTTTGAGGGGTGCAAATATCGCTACTCTTTGATGTATGACCGAGCAAAGTTCAATTTTGCAGGCCGAGCCCAAAATAACTTAAGCTATTGGGCCTTGTAAAGCATGATGAGGCTCATAAATTTGATGCATGATGTGATCGAGTTGACTCGTTACGTGATCAGGAACATCACGAGTTAACTTGGATCGTGAACGAGTCGCCCATGACATACATAAACTAGAGTTTCCTTACACGTCATGAGTCAACTCGGTAAATTATAAATGACGCTTTGAGTCAACTCGTGACATGTCTGGGAATGTCACAAGTTAACTCGGGTCGTGAACGAGTAACCCATGACATGAACTCGAGTTTCCTTGACTCCATTATCAATTCTTTTAGAAAAATGTTTTTTAATACTGGCTTGGCTTACTAGAGTTTAATTTGATGCATGATGTGATCGAGTTGACTCGTTACGTGATCAGGAACATCACGAGTTAACTTGGATCGTGAACGAGTCGCCCATGACATACATAAACTAGAGTTTCCTTACACGTCATGAGTCAACTCGGTAAATTATAAATGACGCTTTGAGTCAACTCGTGACATGTCTGGGAATGTCACAAGTTAACTCGGGTCGTGAACGAGTAACCCATGACATGAACTCGAGTTTCCTTGACTCCATTATCAATTCTTTTAGAAAAATGTTTTTTAATACTGGCTTGGCTTACTAGAGTTTAATTTGACTTCAGAGCTAAAAAAATAAAATTTTGAGAGCATTTCCCACTATACTCGTACACTAAAAATCATGTTTCCAAGAATTTTTTTTTAGAGTTTAAAAGATTGGTACTCTAAAAGTATCTCCAATGCAATGCTATTTTATTGTACCAATACTATAATTTAGCACAAAGTAATAAAAAAAAAAAAATAAAAAAAAAAAAAGCTCCAATGCAGTTAGGGATGGGCGTTGGGTAAATGGTGATTAATATATAAGCTTTACATTAGTAGTTAGATGTATAATGGTATCTGGTCTGCGAAGAAGGCTCGAGCATAAAGTTGGTCAGTCGATTGACCATAGAGTATTTAATTGATAAAACATTCATCTCTATCTTAACCATCATAATGTTCTTAGTTTGTGCAAATGGAAACAAGCGTTTTTAGTTTCTTCTTTGCCATTGCTAGGGCTGTAATCAGGATCTGTCTTCATTTGTTCATAGAACAAAACAGAGGTAACAACTAAACAACAAATGTATGGAGGCAGAGGGCCTGCTGTTTTGAAGTGATATTTTATTTTGCAGGTAGCAGTATCGTGCATCATTGATTACAGAGCATGTGTTGACTGTAGCATGATCTAGTCACACTACTAATTTCTGCTTGTAAGTAATCCAGAAGCTCTGGTTCTTGGTCCTGGAATCCCTCGGTGCGCATTTTTTTTTTGGTACAGCAGAGAATTTAGAAATTACAGGCTTACATTTATTGCTTTAATGTCATCAACCTTCTAAGTTCTAACGTTTCAAATTCCTTATATTTGGAGAGACAATTATCAATTTGCAATCGTAGGATAGATTAGTTGTGTGACTTATTGTATCAACTTGTACCATTTTAAAATTAGCATGAATTTATTCTCTTCGCACATGTTCAAACTTCCATGGACAGGACAAGTTGAATTAACAATTACTTTACCGAGTAGAACTTTGATCGAAGTTACTGTGGATTACTTTTAAACTGATGGTTTGGACTTTGGCATCTACAGTAGTTTTCTAATTTCTATCTCCCATTAGTCTTTTTTTTTTTTTTTGGGTTAGGGCGTGTTCCTAAATTGTGAATTCATGTGTTTATTAACTTTTTTGGGAATTAAGTTCTGTGTACCCTTCTTATAGAAATCACCTTAGTAATCAAGTTTCCTGATAGAATAAAGGAATTCATGTATTTACGGCGTGTTTACTAATCAGGAGTTCTTCTTGGGAAAGGGAATTAAGTTCCTGATTTTTGAATTCCTGTGTTTACTAAGTTTATGGTGAATTAAGTTCCGTGGACCCTACACACATATCATCTTATTTTTTAGTAAACATAGTAATGGAATTTGCCGATTCTCTTCCATTCCCTTTCCAGTGGAATTTAATTTCGATTCCACTCATTCTCGATTAGTAAACGCGCCCTTAATTAAAATATCCTGATTTCAAATTAATTAAAAAAAAAAAATAGTAGTAGGGAGTAGGGAGACCATATCAGATTTCATGCATTTGAAATCGTATGGCCGAATGCATGTGTGATTGTTAATTGGACGACTGAGATGAGTCGGTCCTCAGATTTTAAGCAGGCGGCAAGCATCCAAGGGATTCTCTATTAAACAAAATAAATCTGACTAGAACAAGAAACACAATTGGAAAATTAAATCTAAAACAAAACAGGAAATTGAATCTAACCTAATTATAAACTATTAAAAAGGTAAAACAATTAAAAAACAATTTATGCAGAGTATATATATTAACTGGAGTTTCTCTTGGACTAAATCACTTGAAGAAAGTACAAGATGGGCAACAAGTTTGGTAGTTGTTTGAGATTAAGCAGTTGCAATGAAGAAGAAGACAAGCCGACTTCCAATCTAACTTCCTTGGAGATCAAGCAAGAAGACTTAGTAGAGTACGATGAAGTTTACAAAACACCAAGATCACACATGAGCGATGAAGAACAAGACATTACTGATCAATGTATTCCATGTTTTGTTTGCGAAATCTGTGTGGAGTTGAAGCCTCTACATGACTCATTCAATGTGAATAGCTGCAACCACTTTTACTGTACTCTATGCATTGTCAAGTACATAGTTTCCAAGCTCGAAGACAACGTGACAAGCATTCCTTGCCCCGAATCAACCTGTGAATCAGGAATGCTAGAGCCTGATCACTGCCGTTTGATCCTCCCACACCATGTTCATGTCAAATGGGGAATTGCTCTATCCGAATCTGCAATTGTAGGTTCCAACAAGTACTTGTACTGTCCTTACAAAGATTGCTCGGCAATGATGTTTAACGAATCACAAGGAGAGCCTATGAGGGTGTTATGGACGTGCCCTTATTGCGTTAGACAGTTTTGTGTGCAATGTAAGGTACCTTGGCATTCCGGGATTGAATGCGCAGAGTTTGAGAAGTTGAATAAAGATGAGAAGGAGCATAATGACATTATGTTAATGAAGCTAGCACAAAACCGGAACTGGAAGAGGTGTCCCAATTGTAGGTACTATGTGGAGAAGAAAGAGGGTTGCAAGTTTATCAACTGCAGGTCAGTTTTATTTTGTTGATTCTCCCTTGGATTTATTATGACTTTGATGGTTGATCCCGTACGTTTTTTTTCATGCGGAAATCGATTCCATTATGTATTACGTTCCATAACATCGTGGATGGATTAATCCCCGCAATGATAATTTTTTTTTTATCTCAGTTTAGGTCGGTATGCATTATTATTGCATTAGAGAATGGAGATTTTAGAGTTTACATATATATATGTTGACAGCTTTAACTCCAATCTTCAAAACATTTTATATTCATTCTATATGGAGAGACAATTATCAAATTACAATCGGAGAATCGTTTAGTTGTGTGACTTAATTAACGGTTTCGTCTTGTACCTTTAATATAATTACATGAACTTATTCTCTCTTCCCAATCCCATATGACCATTTAATGAGTAAATACTTAATTACTTTAGAAATACTAATTTGCTTTATAACAAAGTTCCTTTTGCATGTTTTATTAACTTTTTCCTTTTTCCTTTTTCCTTTTTTTTTTTTTGTTTGGGGGATAACTTACAGGTGTGGAACTCCTTTTTGCTACAGTTGTGGAAATATGGTTGAATCTCATTATTGTAGGGTTTGTAAGAGCTAGCGTTATGGAGATCTTATTTATTTATGTTGAATGACGCGAACCAACCTCATTAGTGTAGTTGTGATTTGCGAGGAGTTTATTATTGAACTAATCTCATTTCATCAAGTTATGGAGATGTTATTGTACAATCTTTCTTGAATTTTTTCAAAAATTGCTATTTTCGGTACTGTAATTAATTAGATGGAAGTAGGTCATCATGTTGTCAAACTATATGTTAATGCGCTTCGATCTTTCTTGAGTTTATTTAGAGAATTGCACTTTTCCACATTGTCATTTATTATATAGAATAATAGAAATATGTCAAATGTATGACCAAAAAAGAAGAAGAAGAAATATGTCAAATGAAATATATTCAGTTTTACTTTAAAAAAAAATATATATATATATATATATATATATATATTCAGTTTTGATATAGAGTTGCGATAATGACACCTCTTCAAAACTGTATGTACACTCCTTTCGTAATTACACCCATCGATTTTATTTTAAAATTTATGAGAGCTTATTTTGACAATCTAAATTTTTTTTTTTACACTTCTTTTCTAAAAACACTCCATTCTCAAAATTTAAATTTTAAAAAATTCTAAAGACAATTCATTTTGTTATACGATTATCTTTTTTATCTTTTTTGAATTAAATTATTAAAAAAAGAAATAATCCCTCATAAATCATTAGATTAATTATTATATATTAAATACTCTCTCCTAAATTTTTAATTACCATATTAATCTTTCTCCTTTAATACATATATCTAATTTTCTATCTCCATTCTTTCTTAAGCAAGACTAACCGTTAAGAAATTTTTTTTACTAATAAACTTGATTTTTAGGGACCATATGTATGTATATACTCTAAAAAAAAAAAGTACCTTGTTTTTTTTTATTTATTTATAATAAAAATAGGTATGTGATTGCCTTTAATTCTTTCATTAGTATTAGAAATTCTAAGTTTAATCGAATCTAATTGAAACAATTCAAGCTTTCATATATATATATTTTTTTTAAATTGACTTTTTATTATATATATATATATATATATATATATATATATATATATATATTACTGTTAGTAAAAAACTAAAATATTCATAAATTTTTTTTTCTTTAATTATTAATTAGAGATTGATTAAGAAAATATAAAAATATGATTTTTTTTTTTGAAAAATGGAGAGAGATTAATTAGGAGAGAGTGTTTAATATGGTAATAATAGATTTATGAGAGAGAGTTTAATACGTAATATTTAATCTAATGATTTAGGAGAGAATTTTTTTTTTTAATAATTTAATTAGTTTAGAGTGTCTTTACATTTTTTTTTTTTGTCTTCTTTAGTAATTTTAATTTAGGTTAAAATTGTCATTAATAAAAAAAATTAAATTGGAGTGTGAATAGATAATTTGTGGATTGTAAGGAGAAGCTCTTAAAATTTATAATTTGTAATTAAACCTCACTTAATACCAAAAATATCCTTTTTAAAATTATAATGTATTAATTTTTGTAAATATACACCACCTACACCTATTATTATGTTATTTAATCAATTTTATTATTATCTTTAATTATATCATTGTTCTTTCTCTTCCCTCACTTTTTCTCTTCTATGTTTTCATTCCACAAAATCAAATTGTTTTTTTTTTTTTTTCTCACCATGTTAAACAACTCTCTCCGTTTCTTATTGATTGTTTTCTATCCAAAAAAATCACTACAATTTGAGGTTTTCCGGTTGAAGATCCATTTTCTGTTTCTGAAAGTGGTAGGGATGTAAGGTTTATGTCATATCCCAATTGATTTGTAAGTAGATTTTTTTTTTGATGAAATTGGAGAACAATTGATATTGATAATAATAAAAAAAATCTAAAGCGATTTTGATTTTGAAACTAATAATAATTAATTTAAAGCTTTCACAAAATTTGAGTTGCATTACAAGATTCAACAAAATTTGGATTTACTCAAGATTGCATTTATTTTTACTCAGAAAATTTAAGGGTTTGGAGTTGTCTGATGCCTCTATTAAAACTTACATGAATGTATGCTCTTAATTTGCTAATGAATCATGACTTCTCTGAAAAATTACTCTCTTTCCATGATGTACATTAATGGAGTAAATATCAAATTATTTTATAATTATAATTTGCTTCACAATCATGGACCTTTGGCAAGCAAGAGTCATCATCTCTGCTACTGGTCCTGCATGATTATGGAAATGGTTTGATCATACAAAACCATGAGTTTTTAAAAAAATATATATTCTCTAACTTCTTTCTCTTTTATGGAGGTTTACAGGTGTAGAACTGCCTTCTGCTACAACTGTGGAAATGTAGCTGATGCTTTGAGTCGCACATTTCATTATTGTTCTAAATGTAAGCGCTAATGTTATGGGGTTCAATCGTATATGGAATTATGTCAAAAGATGAGTCTGAAATCATATCCAAAATTGAATTGGCGATTTTTTTACAGTTAGATTTGTATCGGACAAGTTGAATTACCGATTTTTTATATTTTTTTTATTTTAAAATAGAACAATGATCAAACTTATAGTTATTACTCCTCAAATAAAGTTGCACATCTACCATTAAAGTTAGAGAAGGATGGCTTGGGGCAAATAAAGTAATTTTTTTTTTTTTTTTAATCTTTTTTTTCTTTTACTTTATTTATTTATTTTATCTTCTCTTTTTCATACTTTTATCTCTCCATAATTGTTTGTTTTTCATGCCTTTATCTCTTCATAAAAGGATCCCAATTGTAAGTAAATGATGAGATTGATAATTGTCATTATTTATTTATTTATTTATTTATTGTGAGAAAAAAGAAGATAATTGTCATTGAAACTAACTTATAGGAAAGGATTTTTTTTTTATCAAAAATGTCATTTTATCTTCGAAAGCAAGGCATCTTCTTGTTAGGTTCATCACCTCACTTTGTCCTCATCCAAATGTATGGTATTGATTAATTCTATCTTTTGGTAGAGTAAATATATAAAAATTAATAGAAATAATATGAACTGTTTTTTTTTTTTTTAAAGTATTACAAGAATTATTACAAAAGGACTGTCGGAACTTGCCGAGATTAAACAATACATATACGGTCCGGATATCTACTTTTATAACACAATCCGGGAAGAAAACTCAATATCGTATGATGAAAAGAAATTAATAGCGTATGATGAAAAAAAAACCCATAAAGCAAGACTAATTTGACAAAATCTGAGACTCCTCAAGACATCAAACCACCATAAATCCAGAAACTCAGCACTAACCACTTCTTTACATTGAAAGAATGTTTCGCCCATAAAACGAAAAATATTCCAACAAAATCCCAACAAATAATCCATTGACTTGGAATATAACGAGTAACGTCCAAAGATCACCTCAATATATATATTCATATCTATTTGGTGAAAAGAAATTAATATGAATGGTTAGAAACAATAACTTTATAGGAGAAGGTTAAAAACAATAAGCAATAGCTTAAATTAATCGTTTTTGGTAATTTCCACGATGTGAAAAATACAATGTTAGTTATGTAGAAATAACTCAATATGTCAAATGAAAAATGTTCAGTTTTGATTTTAGACTGAGCCAAAGTCAGTTTTGCAGGCTGAGCCCAAACGAATTCAAGCAATTGGGCCTCGTAAAACATGATAAGGCCTATATACTTGACTGTGACACGTGATGTGGTCAAGTTGACTCGTGACGTATCAGGACACGTGTGATTTTCCACAGCCCCTTCGATTCGTACCTGAACTCCTTAAAGACACTTACGAGTGATACCATCATTCGTGTACCCGCCTAATCAAAACACCTATATGATAAAGAGATTAAATATGATTTGATGAAAGAAAAGTGAAGTGAAAATGTGAAATCTTACATTTATGAAGTTGCATTTACATGGTTTTCATTTATCACAAACTTACGGGTACTTTAACATGATAGCTCATCCTCATCACAATGATGTTGTTATACACTTATACTATTAAAAAAATTCTACATCTTTAATTTGTAACGTTACCAAACCAGCTTCACAAGTAATTGTGCTCTTCTTCAATAAATTGCAGTTGCGGACGTGGATTCTGTTAATGATTATGGAGGTGATCGTTATCGTGTTATAAGTAAGTGCCCCAAGTGTAAATATTAATACTTACCAGGGTTTTGTTTCAATTGATAGAATATGTGCATATTGGGTTTCATTTTATATGAATTCAGATTTACGGTGTTGAAAAATGATGTAAACATTTCATTTAGATCGACTTGTGAAAAAAGAACACTTTTCAACACTGTGAAATATATACCAATTGACTTTCTTAATTGTAGTACAACAGTGATACTTCATGGAGGAATAATATTCAATCAGATGAGTAGTGATTTTGTTAAATTTTCTTTTGATGAATTACACTTTTTTTTTTTTTTTGAAGTAGTTGAATTACATCGTTAAAACTAGCTATTGATTGTAAATTCCCATAAAGAAAGGAACCTATTGAATAATCAACTGGTGGAAGGACGAACTTGAGGCACGAGTAACTACTAGGTCAACTATTCGAATTCTACTCAGGCAAAAGCGAGTTCTGATTACCTGCTTGCATCTTTATATGCCCGGGGTTTCTTTTCTGTCCTACTCCACGATCCAACATACAGGCCACGACAAGTCACACAGTTGGGGAGGACAGGCTTATGGGTGCTTGGACGAAGTTCGGGATCCTCGATATCAAAATTTAAAAAATATATATTACTACAAGCGCTCATCTTAATGTCAATAGGACCCTTATTGAAATGAATATATTTATTTTAATACATTTTATTTATAAACCCTTCTAAATTATTAACACACCCAATTTATAAAAAAAAAAAAAAAAAAAAAAAAAAAAATCATATTATTTTTAGAATCAAATCAGCTTTTAATGATGTTCCAATTTAATTGTGGAAATGTCTCAAATGTAGGAGTCTTATGAAAGGGGAGATTTAGAACTGGATTGAATATGAGGTCAAGATATTATTAATATGGAATTCTATTATATATATATAGCTATCTTAAAAATAAATAAAAAAAACAAAAAAACAAAAAAAAAAACTCATAATTGATAGAGTTTATAATTAGACAAAAAAAAAAAAAAAAGTAAAATAATACTTACCTTGTATAATCAGAGCTCTCTAAATAATCTTTTTACATTACTTTGTAATATGATAATTATGTTATGATTAGATAGTTTGATACTTAAAATAAAATTATAATTTAATTATGATTTATCATAAAAATTAGGGTTTATCATAAGTTAGAGTTTATCATAATTATTTTTTATTGAAAAGATATAGCTGAAGATGCAAGTGTAATTAATGATTGTACATAGTATTTTGTTTATTTTTAATTAAAGTAATTTGTCATTATTAATAAATTTATATTGAGATATTTTTGTAATTAAAATTTTTAATAAGAAAGTTTCTCCTTACAATCTAATGTTTTTCTTTTTACACTACATTTTTAAAGACATTTCATTCTAAAAATTTAAATTTAAAAAAATTCTAAAGATATTTTTTTTTTCCAAAATTATTCTTTTTATATCTTTTGACACTCCTATTCTAAAGACACTCCATTTAAAAAAATTAAATTTCTAAAGACACTTCATTTTATTTTAATATTACCCCTTTTGAATACTTTTCTTTAGAAAATTTGAAATGGGAAATGGAAAAAAGATATAAAGTAATCAAATAAAAATAAACTAGAGAATAAAACTGAACAAAATTTGAAACGGGAAATGGAAAAACGATGTAAAGTAATCAAATAAAAATAAAACAAAGAATAAAATTGAATAAAAGTGAGGAGATCATAACAATAAGAAAACTGCTTTGGAGATCAATTTGTGAAAATAGGAAAACAATATTTGTTTTTCTCTTTTGGATTTTAAGTTGAGTAAAAAGAATTCTATTGAGTAAAAAAATAATTTTAAAAATATTTTTCTCGATAAATAATTATATATATATATTCTAATGATGGTGATGATTGAACGTATGTGGTACATGTGAAAAAAAAAAAACTGATTATTTAGATGGAGGGTTTGATGTTGTGTGAGAAAAAAATTATTTGAAGAAGAAGAAGAAGAAGATATTTTAGGGTTTGTAAAAAAAAAAAAAATTTTAAAAAAAAAAGTAAAAAAAAAGTGGAAAAAAAAAAAAAAAAAAAACTAAAGATGAAAAAAAAAAACTTGTTTTCTAAAAAAATGGTTTGGAGTAGGGGTGTGTGTTTTCGGTTTGGTTTGGGCTGAAGCTCAATGTCAAACCAAACCAATATGGATTAGTTTGACTATATTTCAACTCAAACTCAGCCAATTTGATTTTTTTAACCGATTCAAACCTAACCAAGGTTTGGATAGGCTTATCAGTTTAGATTTTAACTCATTTTTTTTGGTATTATATTATAAAAAATATTTAAATAAAAAAATCATAACATAAAATATTAATTATATATATAAAAACTTAAAGTAATCGGTAAAAGTTATAAAACATGGACCGAATAGAAAACGTAGGTGAATTTTATATTTTTGTTTTACTTTCTAAAACATGTGGTTTGGTTTGGGTTGGTGAATTATTTTACTCAACCCCAAACTGAACCACTTTTAATCGATTTGTCCAAAGACAAACCGAACCACCCATTTTTTATATTTGTAATCGAACCAACCCAAACTTTATGGGTTGGGTTGGTCGGTTTGGTGGTTTTTTTCACACCCTTAGTTTGGAGTCTCTTTAGAACTTTTTTATCTTGTTTAGTAATTTTAATTCAACTTAAAATTGTCATTAATAAAAAAATTAAAATGGAGTGTAAACAGATAATTAATGGATTATCAATACCTATGAACGTAGCTCAACTGGTAAATGGACGAGTTTGGAGTTTGGAGTTTGGGCAAATGACTCTTAAATTAGCGGCTTGAATCTCATCAATGATAAAAGCTTTAAAATATATATATATATAAAATGTTGGTCTAGATAAATGGATAGATAGATACATTAAAAAAAATGGATTATCAAAATCCTTTCTCTTTTAATAAAATGTAGTATTCTAATTATTTTTATGGATGGTAATATCGACATCCTATATCTAATTACAAACAAGTGAATAACTATCATGTTAAAAAAAAAAAAATCAGGGTAAAATCGTCATATCAGGATAAATAAAATAAAAAGCTGGTAAAAAAAGATGAAAAACTTTTTTTTTTTTTTTTTTTTTGGTTGCGATATTGTCGATACAGCACCTCCGAGATTTTTTGCGTTAAGACTTGGAATTGAAGAGAAACTCAAACCCTAAACAAATTCACAATGGAACGGAAAACACAGCACAGGGAAATTGAAACGTCTATAAGATGGCACAAAACGACGGTGAACAATGTAGAGATCATGGGCAATTGGGCATTAATAAAACTACTCCAGTGCCGCCACCACCACCACCAGCAGTTGATCGACACAAAAATCACGCCACCGGTCATATAATCACTCGCTCTAAATCCACCACCACCAAACCCACCAAGCATGAAGACACTCGTTTAGGCAAAAGATCACTAACTATTTCTAGCTCTTCCACGACCAGCAGAGCAAAACCCACTTCAACCCCTTCAATGTCGGAAAAAGGGCAGTCTTCAAACTCCAAAGACGACCGTCGTTTAGGCAAAAGATCAATAACCATTTCAAGCTCTTCCGGTTCTTCCACAACCAACAGAGCAAAACCCACTCCAACCCCTTCAATAGCTGAAAAAGGGCAATCTTCAAACTCCAAAAACGACCCTCGTTTAGGCAAAAGATCAATAACCATTTCAAGCTCTTCCAGTTTTTCCACGATCAACAGAACAAAACCCACTTCAAACCCTTCAATGGCTGAAAAGGGGTCGTCTTCAATCTCCAGAGACGACTCTCGTTTAGGCAAAAGATCAATAACCATTTCAAGCTCTTCCAGTTCCACGACTAGCAAAGCAAAACCCACTTCAATCCCTTCAATGGCTGAAAAGGGGTCGTCTTCTTCAAACTCCAGAGACGACTCTCGTTTAGGCAAAAGATCAATTACCATTTCAAGCCTTCCAGTTCCACAATCCGAAGAGCAAAATCCACTTCAATAACCTCTTCCATGGCTCTAAAGGGGTCGTCTTCTTCAAACTCCAGAGACGAGTCTCGTTTCGTTTGTGAGTTATGCGTCGAAAGCAGACGTTCTTTGTTTTCAGTCAAGGGTTGCTCTCACGCCTACTGTGCCGATTGCATTGCCAAGTACGTTACTTCAAAAGTGGAACAAAACATTACATCAATCGGCTGCCCTGTATCAGCCTGTAGAGGCAAATTGGATCCTGAGTACTGTCGCAAAATATTACCTGAGCATGTGTTTGATAGGTGGGGCAAGGCTTTATGTGAGACTCTGATTGTTGGGGCTAAAAAATTATACTGTCCTTTCAAAGATTGCTCGGCTCTCTTGATTAATGATGGAAAAAAGGCTATAAGGGAATCAGAGTGCCCTCATTGTCATAGATTGTTTTGTGCACAATGCATGGTTCCATGGCACTCGGAGATCGATTGCGCCGAGTTTCAGAAGTTGAATAAGAATGAGAGGGAGCGTGAAGACATTATGTTGATGAAGCTTGCACAGAACAAGAAATGGCAGAGGTGTCCCAATTGTAGGTACTATGTTGAGAAGAAAGAGGGCTGCATGTATATGTATTGCAGGTCAGTTTTATACTTTTATATTTTGTTCATTATTGTTGTCAATTTCATGATTCAATGTGTTTGTTTGTTTGAATTGCTTGTTAATTAAACCATCCTCTACCCTGCTTATGCCTCCTTTAGAAAGTATTTAGATTTCTTGAAACATGATTCAAGTGAAGAGGTTCATAGTACTAGTTCAGTAGCTCTACATGACTAGGAAGTAATTTAGATACGATACGATATACATTGAGGGTATTTCTAATATCCTTCAATATTTTTCATAAGTTAAACCACAAAATTTGAGTTGCATTACAAGATTCAACAATATTGGATCATAGTTCCATAGAAAAGAATAAAACAGGAGCAATTTAACAACAAAAATGAAAATAAAATACTATAGGAATTGGCCTTCTCAATGTACAGCAATAATTGAGAGCTCTGTTTTTTTCTTCTTCTATAACTCTGTAGATATAGTCATACAATTCTCATGTTACTTGTGTTGAAAGTAAGACAGACACTAACAAAGAAAAGAATATATAAATACCCTAAATATTTTAATTGACATTGTACCTGCAATGCAAATCACTTAAGGTTCCTTTCACCTGAAAAAAGGAGGTCTTGGTGAAATGCGTGCATTTTATTTTTATTACTTTTAGTTTCAATATATATAGCTTCATGCTAATGACTTTTATATCATATATACTGGTTGCTTGCTTGCTTGTTGGAATATTAAGATAATTTGCTAATGACTTCAATATAGCTTCATGATAATTTGCTTGCTTGTTGGAATATTAAGTCGTCTAGTTCTTGTGCTTGGATTTACTCAAGATTCCACTTATTTTTCCTCAGAAAATTTAAGAGTTTGGAGTTGTCTGATGCCCCTATTAAAACTTAAATGAATGTATGCTCTTAATTTGCTAATGAATCATGACTTCTCTGAAAAATTACTCTCTTTCCATGATGTACATTAATGGAGTAATTATCAAATTACTTTATAATTATAATTTGCTTCACAATCATGGACCTTTGCAAGCAAGAGTCATCTCTGCTACTGGGTCAGTGGATTGCCTGCATGATTATGGAAATGGTTTGATCATACAAAACCATGAGTTTTTATTTTTTTATTTTTATAAATATATATTCTCTAACCTCTTTCTCTTTTATGGAGGTTTACAGGTGTAGAACTGCATTTTGCTACAACTGTGGAAATGTAGCTGATGCTTTGAATCATACATTCCATTATTGTTCTAAATGTAAGCGTTAGTGTTATGGAGATCTTTTTTTTTTTTTTATACGCTTCAATCGTATATGGAATTATGTCAAAAGATGAGTCGAAATCATATCCAAAGTTGAATTGGCAATTTTTTTTTTTTTTTTTTTTAAAAGAACACTGATCAAACTTCTTGTTATTACTCCTCAAATAAAGTTGCACATCTACCATTAAAGTTAGAGAAGGATGGCTTGGGGGATAAAGTATTTTTTTTTAATCTGTTTTTTCTTTTACTTTATTTATTTATTTATTTATTTTATCCTCTCTTTTTCATACTTTTATCTCTCCATAATTGTTTGTTTTTCATTCCTTTATCTCTTCATAAAAGGATCCCAATTGTAAGTAAATGATGAGATTGATAACTGTCATTATTATTATTTTCTTTTTTATTGTGAGAAAAAAAGAAGATAATTGTCATTGAAACTAACTTATAGGAAAGGATTTTATCTTCGAAAGCAAGGCATCTTCTTGTTAGGTTCATCACCTCACTTTGTCCTCATCTAAATTTATGGTCTTGATTAATTCTACCTTTTAGTAGAGTAAATATATAAAAATTAATAGAAATAATATGGACTATTTTTTTTTTTTTTTTTAAATATTACAAGAACTATTACAATAGGACTGTCGGGACCTATAATATTTTAAATGAAGAGAGCAATTGTAGAACAATGTTCTATATTTCTGTATTAATGAATAATTGATGTTACACAAAATATATATACAAGAAGTCTCATAATGGACTTGTACAAAGAGACTTGAAGTTTGCAGTATGAGGAGTATTAACATAACTAAGAGACTAACACAGCTAGGAGAGTTTTACCTAAACTATACATAGTAAGGATAAGTACAAAGATAAAACAATCGATAAAATTGATTTACATGACTTGAGGTAATGTTTATCTGAGAGTCCCGAGAGTCTTGAGATTCCCGAGAGTCCTGAATCCTAAGGCTTCCCTCAAGTTGGAGAGTGAATGTCAAGAACGCTCAACTTGCATATCAGACGAGAGAACAGATCCTTGCCAATTGGTTTAGTCAACATATCGACAATTTGAGAAGAAGAAGGGATGTACCAGGGAATCAATAACAGGTCTTGAATTTTGTCACGTACGAAATGGCAATCTAACTCAATGTGTTTTGTGCGTTCATGAAACACTGGATTTTGAGATATATGAATAGCCGCCTGATTGTCACAAAACATTGTCATTGGAGAAGTATGGGGGATACCCAAATCTGTCAAAAGATACTTTAACCATTGAAGCTCACATGTGAGAGAAGCCATTGATCTATATTCAGCTTCAGTGGAAGAACAAGAGACCGTAGATTGCTTCTTTGTCTTCTAAGAAATCGGACTTGAGTCAAGAAAGGTACAATAACCACTAGTGGAACGACGAGTGATGGGGCAACCGGCCCAATCAGAGTCACAAAAACCTGAGATATGGAAAGAACTGGAGGATGATAACAAAATACCTTTGTTGATAGGACCTTTTAAGTACTGAAGAACCCGATAAGCCGCATCCAAATGGGAAGAGTGGGGGGACTGCATGAATTGACTTAGATAGTTGACAGCAAAGTTGATGTCGGGCCGTGTGACAGTGAGATAAAGCAGCCGACCAACTAACTGACGGTATATGGTCGGTTCCGGCAACAAAACTCCATTGTTAGCTACAAGGTTGATGTTTTGTTCCATGGGGAACTCGAAAATTTGACCACCTGTAACACCAATATCCTTCAAAATGTCCAAGTGTATTTTCGTTGGGAAAGAAACAGCCCCTGTTGTAATCTAGCCACCTCAATACCAAGGAAATATTTTAATTTTCCCAAGGCCTTGATGTAGAATTTGTGTTCCAAAAAACTTTTCAGTTGTTGAATTCGAATGGGGTCATTTTCTGTGACAATAATGTCATCAACATAAACAAGAACAAACACAGAAAAGGAACCACATATGTTAGTAAACAATGAATAATCAGATTTAGACTGAGTGAAGCCGGATATGGTCAAGGTGGTGGAGAATTTGGTAAACCATTGCCTCGAAGCCTGTTTCAAACCATATAACGATTTGTTGAGTTTGCACACTCGTTGCTCCCCATGTTTCGAAAACCCAGGTGGTAAAGTCATGTACACTGTCTCATTCAGATCCCCTTGTAGAAAAGTATTATGAACATCGAATTGTTGAATGTCCCAACCTTTGATGGCATCGATGAAAAGCAATAGTCGGATAGTGACTAACTTTGCCACAGTAGCGAACGTATCATGATAATCAATGCCTTCAATTTGGTTGTAACCTTTCGCAACTAAGCGAGCTTTGTAGCGTTCAATTGAACCATCAGAGTGATACTTAACTCTGAAAACCCATTTACACCCAATATGTTTATGTCATGATGGCCAAGGAACAAGATCCCACGTGTTATTTTTCTCTAATGCCTCAATTTCAATGGCCATTGCTGCTCTCCAATGTGGATATTTGATAGCTTGGGAAAAGGACTTAGGTTCAGCTGTAGAACAAACCTTGGATAGAAAAACTTTATGTGACAAAAAGAAATTATTGTCAGAAACATATAATGTCATTGGATAAGGAGTGGAAACTTTAGTTACCTTAGAGTCAGATTGTACCAAATTCACCACATGAGGGAGAGTAGGAAAGTGATAGTGTTTCAAATATGCTGGTGGTTGTTTTGATCGAACCGATCGAAGATGAGGATTGGGTTGTGCACTAGTAGGCACTAGGGAAGAATCCGAAACTGGAGGGGCATCAGGTGACATCTCATTGTCAAGAGAAGCAACTGATAAAATCGAATCCTCATGAGGTTCGGTCTCATGTGGAACGAATGAAATGGGTGGAAAAAATTTAAAAGTGCCATCATCATGTATGGGTAATGTATTAACCGACATGTTTGAAGGAGTGGGTAAAATGTTTTGAAAAGGAAAAACATGTTTATGAAATATGACATCATGAGATGTAAAAATCTTTTTAGACTGAAAATCGAATACACGGTATCCTTTTTGGCCGTAAGGATAGCCAACAAAAACACCTGGTGTACCTCTCTGATCAAATTTATTTATGACATGAGGGTTTCGAGCAAAACATAATCAACCAAAAATTCTAACGTTAGTAAAAATCGGTGGTTTTTGAAATAATATCTAGTGAGGTGACTTGCCTTTTAATAAAGGAGTTGGTAGTTTATTTATGAGATATGCAGCAGTGAGGACACATTCTCCCCCAAAAAATAATGGAAGATGGGCTTGAAAACGTAAAGCTCGGGTAACATTTAGAAGGTGACGGTGTTTGTGTTCGACTACATTATTTTGTTGTGGTGTAGCAACACAACTACGTTGATGAACAACACCATTAGATGAAGAAAAAAAAATGCTGCATGTTTTTTGATAAAAATTCAGTGCCATTGTCGGTTCGAACAACTTGGATTTTAAAATGTTCATTTATGTCTCCAACCCCAGAAATAATAGATTTGATTTGAGAATTAAATTGAGTATGAACCATGGTAAAAAATGATTGTAAAATGTGAGATGTTTCAGATTTAACAGCCATTAAATATATCCAGGTGGCACGACTGAAATCATCAACGATAGTTAAAAAAAAAATCTAGAATTTGAATGTGATGGTAATGAAAAAGGTCCCCAAATATCACGGTGAATCATTTGAAATGGTCTACTAGTTTTTATTGAACTATTTGAAAAACATAAACGAGTTTGCTTTGCTTGAGGGCATATCATGCAATCAACATTATTTGAAGAATGAATAAAAGAGAATTGCTTAGCTAAGAGTTGTAAACAACTAGGTGAAGCATGTCCTAATCAGTAATGCCACAATTTATTTTAAGCTGAATTTTGAAAAGAGCAGATAGTTACATGATTTTGAAGATGGTAGAGTCCCCCATGTAGGCGTCCCAATCCAATCTTCTTCTTCGATAACAGGTCTTGAAACACACATTCATCATTAGAAAGGAGATAGAAATTTTTCGGGTCCTAACAAGTTCATTGATGGAAATTAAATTGAATTGAAAAGTGGGAACAAATAAGACATTTGTGAGACAAAATGTCGGTAAAAGAGTGACAGTTTCTACATGAGTAATTAAATGGTCTATTCCATCTGAGAGTTTAAGTGTGGAATGTTTAGAGCAAGCAGAATAACTAGAGAACAAATTCAAAGATGAGCTCACATGATTTGTCGCTCCTGAGTCAATGATCCATACAGATTTATAGGAACATGAGAGGGAAATACCTGGTCAGATTTGCTTGTGGTGCAATACCTGTCAAAGATCCAGTGTTGTAGTTGTCCCCTAACAACCTTGGAGAGACTAGAATAGCTGTGGGATTGTCTGAGTGATGAACGAAGAAGGGATCATTGGGTCCCTGAGCAGAGAGAGGATCGTTGGATCCTTGAGTACCAGAAGTTAGATTCGTTGAACTGGAATCCTTTGGATCATTCATGGTTGATATTTGCAGAAGTGAATAATGCTGAAGCAAAAAACGAGATGAGGAAAAAAAACCAGAAGCAAAGGTGCTCTGATACCATGTAATATTTTGAATGAAGAGAGCAATTGTAGAACAATGTTCTATATTTCTGTATTAATGAATAACTGATGTTACACAAAATATATATACAAGAAGTCTCGTAATGGACTTGTACAAAGAGACTTGAAGTCTGCGGTATGAGGAGTATTAACATAACTAGGAGACTAACATAGTTAGGAGAGTTTTACCTAAACTATACATAGTAAGGATAAGTACAAAGATAAAACAATTGATAAAATTGATTTACATGACTCAAGAGGTAATGTTTATCTAAGAGTCCTGAGAGTCCTGAATTCTAAGAGGACCTGTCGAGATTAAACAATATATATACGGTCCGGATATCTATTTCCATAACACAACCCGGGAAGAAAACTCCTCACACATGCTTATAAAATGTGCATGGTAGGATTTGAACCATTCACAACTTATATGGAAGTGAAGTGCACTACCAACTCCACTAAGAGATGATATGTGAAATAATCAGGACTATTGATTTGCTATATTAGACACATCCCTAGAGTAATCTTATTTTATTTATTAAAATTAATTTTTTTGTTATTACTCATGTGAGCCTATGGGGAACCCAAATTTATAATCAATAATACTAATAAGAAAAGATGAATTTAATTCATAATTTATATTTTTAAGTATCTATAAAATGACGTGTCTAATAATAGAAATTATTTATTATATTAGTTTAATACTATTTATTAAATTTAATACATTATATTATTAGTTAGTATTTTTTTTTTAATTGACCTCCAAAAGACCAAAACAATTACATGTGTAAATATTGTTTTCCTTTTTCAAAAAATAAAAAAGGCATATGAAAATCCGGTTAAATAGTTACTTTTAAAAAAAATAATAAAAAAAATAATATAAAATAGTTACCTTCTAAACGACGTATCATGTTCACGGGCAAATAAGTTAATCAATATTCGATACCATATCAATTACGGATTATTTAATTAGGCAACCCTCCAGGCCTCCAATGGCAAATCCAAGAAGATTTTGACGAATCCAAAAGCATTGGATTTTGAGGACAAAGAACACCAAGAGACTCAAAAAAAAAAAAAAAAACCCTAATTTATTTTTTTTATATATAAAAATAAGAAGACTCGATCAGCAGAGCCTGACATCAAAAGAGGAGCTTAGAATGGAGACAGAGAAGTTGGTGAATCCAATAGAAATCGTGGACCTGGAAGATCAAAGGAAGAGGCTTAAAATGGAGACAGAGAAGCCAATTGAGATCGTAGACCTTGATGATGAAGAATATTTCTACTTCACACCCAATATTCCACACAAGGGCATCACCAAGGAGACTGCAATCTCAGTTGAGCAATACAACGAAGACAGAGACCTCCAAATCGCCATCACAGCCTCTCTGCTCTACAACGACGGCGATGACGACGACTTGCGTATACTCACTGTTAAGCCTGAAAACACTCTGTTTTGTCGAAAAACGAAACCCTTTTCAAGCCCTTCAATTACTGTAACAGGGCAATCTTCAAATTCGAAATTCAATAACAACGACGACCCTCCCTTTGTTTGTGAGATATGCTTTGAACCCAAAAATTCAAATGAGTCATTCAAAATCAAAGGTTGTTCTCATCTGTATTGTGTTGATTGTATGTCCAAGTATGTTGCCTCCAAATTGCAAGATAACATTACATCAATCAGCTGCCCTGAATCAGACTGTAGAGGCTTGTTGGAGCCAGAGTACTGCCGCAATATACTCCCACAAGAAGTGTTTGATAGGTGGGGCAATGCATTATGTGAAGCTGTGATTCTAAGTGCTCAAAAGTTTTATTGCCCTTTCAAAGATTGCTCTGCGCTTTTGATTGATGAAGGAGCAGAGGCTATAAGCCAATCTGAGTGCCCCAATTGTAATAGATTGTTTTGCGCGCAATGTAAGGTTGCTTGGCATTTTGGGATCGAATGCGCGGAGTTTCAGAAGTTGAAGAAAGGTGAGAGGGAGCGTGAAGACATAATGTTGATGAATTTAGCTCAGAAACAGAAGTGGAAGAGGTGTCCCAATTGTGGGTTCTATGTTGAGAAGAGAGACGGTTGCATGTACATGAAGTGCAGGTTGGTTTTCTCTTCCTTGGATTGGATTTATGACTTCACTTGTGTTTTGATGCATGCATTGTTGTTGATATTTATGATAGTAGAACTGATATTACTGGTGCCAATTGGGATCCTGCACAAAAAGACGGGTGGGATTCTCGAACCTAATAATTTTCGTTTAAGATATAGATTGCTCAGAGCTAGATGTGGATGTTAGTACTATATCCCCTGCCTGAAAATAGGGATAGGCTTTTCCAGTTTGGTGGTGACTGGTGAGCTCAATTACATATGTAGTAATCTAGTTCAGGTTAAACTTTAAAGTGTTAATTTCATTAAAAAAAAACTTCAGTCTTTTGATCTTCAAGATGGTCTTTGAAATGGATATGATACACTGTTCAGGTTAGCTAGGTTTGTCGAAAATAAGGCAGGCACTGTGAAAATTAAATTTAATCACTACAGCTAGTAATAGAGGCACCTTGGCATAATATATTACTTTGAAGTTTGATCTCTCATTTTGAAGACAGAGGACATAGCTTGGTTTGAGAATTGTTACAGTAGTTGATTTTGTTACCTGGATTGAAATGCTTCAAGGAAGCTGCAACCCGGCAAGCTGCAATACCTGTTGAGCAGTACAGTGTAGAAAAAATGAGACCCCCATCTTGTTACCTGAGTTTTTTATATCTGAATTCTCCACCAACATCACTACCAAACTACAGAACACAGAACACAGTTCATCTCTATTAAAAAATAACCAAGAGTACTATAATTACAATGATTTGCATGTACTTACTTGGTTTTAAGCTTGAAATATCTCCTTTTAATGACAGAATAAAATTACCCTTTAAAAGTCCTTACATAGTTGCATCGATAACACAAACTCTTCAGACTTCAAAAGATCTGCTTTTAACCCAAGACTGCAAATGAGTCAATTCAGAATCAAGTTTGACATCCAGTGACTTTGAATTGACACGTACAGTCTAGTGTTTTATGGCATAAAAGCTTTTAAATTCTTGCTCATTTTCATCTAACAAGAAGATAACTTGAGGCAGGTGATGAGATACTATTGTCTTAAATGTTTGTCACAGCAACCTCTGTAAATAAATTTCCAGACTTTTCATGATTCTGATATGTGGGACTTTAGCTACACTATGCTATTATCTTCAAAAGCCCCCTAAGACGCATATTTAACTGCTTGGTGATTTTAAATAATTCTAAACTCTAGTTGAATCTCATCTCATCTACCTTTTGAATGATTTTTCTTTTTCACAGGAGAATGAAATAAAGTTTTAAGTGCAAATTTGATTCAATTTAGTTGTTTATGTTATATTATTATATTTATAAGCTAGCTTGAACTGGTATCTAATGCTGTTGGCTGGCATTTAGGAGGTTTTTGTGAAGTGTCAGATGGCTAATCTTTAGCTTATGCATTGATTAATGATTATGCAGTTAACTTTTAACATTTAGCTTTATTATTACAAGGGTCGTTCTCCGGTCAAGATGGTCCTGA
This sequence comes from Acer yangbiense, assembly GCA_008009225.1. Lineage (NCBI taxonomy): Eukaryota > Viridiplantae > Streptophyta > Magnoliopsida > Sapindales > Sapindaceae > Acer > Acer yangbiense. The sequence goes on from CM017765.1 coordinate 43,191,384, forward strand.
AAAAAAAAAAAAACATGGACCTTAATTTTGTAAGCTTACAAAGAAGTGTTTAGCTTGCTCTGTAAAATTACAGAAGGATGGTCCTGATTACTTTTTTGTCCAGGATCATCTTGACTAGAGAAATGATAACTATTATAATATCTAATTTTTTAGTATAACTAATTCAATTATTTATTCTTCTTGGCTGAAATTCCAGATGTGGAAATGCATTCTGCTATAATTGTGGAGCTCCCTCAACCACCTCTTCTCATCTTTGTCCCAAGTGTAAGCATTAGTTCTTCCCAAAAATGAAGTATATCCTACCTAATAGTTGTCAAGATAGAGCTTTCTATTTATCAAGCGATTTGTGAATAATAGCCGTGATTTTCTCCGTTGATGTTGAAAACTTAAATTAACACTTCATCGAAAAGGGAAATTGAAGTTTTAATCAATACCTCCTTTCTTATCTTGAATATAGTTAACTTAGTTTTCGGTATGCAATCTGAATCTTATATTACTGTGTCGAGATTTCAATATTAAAGCAGACTCGTATGAATTATTTTTTCAATTTTATACTTACGTAAAACAAGTGTAGGAAACTTAAATAAAGAAGGGTGCTTCTGAAACTAATTAGTTTTAAAATCTAGACCTAGATCCATTTGGTATGGTTTTTAAAAGTAAATTTCATAGAAGTAACTCTTTTACAATAATAATTTTATTCAGAAAGAGCTTTGAGTTCTTGGCTAGTTTGCAAATTGCAATCAACATCAAACAAGAATGTTTTTTTTTGGTTTGGTTTACACCATCCGGTTTCCAGGTGGGGCGGATCCACCATACGGTGCAATCAGTCCAGACCACACCACGACTAATCCGGACTCGCATCGGGTCAGCCCACTAAGGGGTAAAGTGCTCCCAATATGTGTAGCTCCGTTCACAAGGGGAGTTGAACCCATGACCTTGTTTAAGGGATGAGAGTGCCGAACCACTCACACCAACACATGATTGGTCAAACAAGAATGTTTTGTATTATAAGAGTTGGATACATCGTATAATTGAAATAAATGTAACTTTATAAACAGGCCCATCTGTCCAGAAAAGTGAAGTTTATTGGACCGAATTCTGACTTAATAGGTAACCTAGAGGTATGCAATAATGGCTCAATATGAGACATGTATCTAGCCTGAAAGGATGTTACGGTGATTTCACGTGTAACATGTTCAACCAATCATATTGAATTAAAGTGGGTATTGAATAAGAGAAGCTACAGTGAAATTGGTATATAAAAATATATATAGTTTTCACTTTTCAGTCAATGTGTTTGATAAATGTAGTAATGTTGTAGGTTTTCAGTATCATGAAATAGAAAGAGTGAAAGATAGAGACCCCATATGTTTCCCTTTTGAAACGTGTAGTCAGCCTCCCAGCTAGACCAAGTCATTCTTCTGATATTGACCCACCACCTCATCCTCTATTCCTCTTGATTCTTGAGCATTCATGATTTCTATCTATATATGCTCACTAATTCAAAGTGTCTCTTTTTATCCATCCAATCAATTCGTGCTACATCATACATGATGTGGTTTGAGAGTTGAGTTGAGACTTGAGAGACCCTCTATTTATCTAGAAAGATTTCAGTAATTCCAAAAAAAAAAAAAAAAATCTTTCTATCATCCCATTATCACCAAATCTAGGTCATTTTAGAATGATTAACCTTAGGGTAAAAAATGAATTTGGATCCTTTGTTAATCTGATCGTTTTCCTGACCTCACATAATCTCATGACACATAAACATTGTAATAAATCGGTGGTTAAGATGCAATTGGTTTTCACAACCACTTTGTCAATAACAAATCATATACTTTAAAAACATCAGGAAAAAGATCAGATCTGTAGAAGATCTAAATCCGTAAAAAATATTGGTAATTTGGTAATTAAGTTACGTAGACTCCACTCAAAAATCAGGAATTAAGAAAATTTTATTCCTCTCACCAAAAAAAATTAAGTATCATTTTGTGATTCCATTTCTAATTAAATTTAATTCTCTTTCAAATGCCCTCTAAATTCTCTTATCTAAGATTTCTGTCAAAAGATGTGTCAATTATTTTGTAACAATCATTTCAATGATATATCATTTATTAATATCTTAACATGTTGCACTAAAGACTCCCTCTACTATTTTTTGATTTATTCAAATATATAGATGACATGTTATATTGATAGTGTATATTGCAAAGTATTGTTTTAATATATTTATTTTAATTGATCTTGATAGGCTGATAGCTAACTTGACGTGGTTACATTATTTATCAATTTAATTGAATAAAAATTATTAATTATATTAGCAGTATATCACTTTCATTTTAAAGTATCTTTTGTAAAGAAAATGGAATCAATAGAGCAAGAATAGCATGTGTTACTTACATAAAGCATAGAAATTAAGCTAAGTATATATGAGTGTAAATATCAATATTCTAGTAGGAGCTAGGCACCAATCATAGAGCCTAGATTGCCTAGAATATGGTGAAGTCGAATTAGCTAAAACGATACTATTTTAGATTAAAACAATGTGTCGTTTTAGAATATATATATATATATATAAATGTTTAAGTCAGTGCGCACTGATATAACTCTCTATAGATTTACATATTTTGACTCAAAAAGTGTATGCACTTGTCAAAACTCTTCATAATCAGTGATCCACATGCATTGATATTGATGTAGTCACATCAGTACGCGATATAAACGGAACCGTGTATATATATATATATATAAATTGCTATTGACTTCACCTAGGCTACCCAGGAGCCTAGCTGTCGAGGTTCTGCCATATCAATGTCGATATATATATATATATATATATATATATATAGATGTTGACTTCACCTAGGCTACTCAGGAGCCTAGCTGCCGAGGTTTCTCATGGCGGCCGTCTAGACCAATTACTAGAACCATGGAAAATATAAAAGAATCTAGTTAATAGAAATTAAGCCAAGTGTATAGGAGTGTAAATATAAAAGAATTGTGTTAGTGTATGTTTTAGGTCATATAATAATAATTTAAAATATATAAATATAACACTTATATTTATATTTATTACACAAGATATTAATAATTAAAAACAAATATTAATTTTTTTTATTTATTCTTAACATGTCTCAAAATACTTGTTATAAAATTAGATTAAACGTCAAAAATGATTATGAAATGAGAAAGCAATTTATTATTATTTTGCCGAGACAAGACATATTGGACTTTATTTTCAATTGAGTCACGCAATGCAATGCTTACTTAGGCTTACGGTGATGATAACAGCACACAAAGGAAGTTTAAGCAAATCAATTTTAAAGGCATCGAAATATGATAAAAAGCTTTACTAAGCTTTTATGCTCTCGGGTCTCGTCAATTGCATGTCATATTCACCGCCCACTTACTTCAACAACAATTTTGACTACCTCGTCCAAAAAATCAAACCCTATTTTCATTTTTCAACATCTCCCATATCATCATTCATGTGATTTATATATGTCTTATTTATATTATATAGTTTTGAAGTTTAGTTTCAAAAAAAAAAAAAAAAAAAAACAATTACATTTTGTATTGTAAAAAAGCCGAAATCATAAATTTAACCTAACATTTCACTCCAATATTGTTTCCAATATATAATATATGATTTGTAACGAACCTATAATCAATTATAATATAAGTTAATACAATCGCTCTTAGCAAACTAGTTGGTTATTTCTCTTCCATTTATGTGCATGACATAGGTTTGAGTTTCTTTCACATTTACTCGTTTAAATTAGGGTTCGAGTCCCACCATGCGCATGTTACAAATATATATGTGAAGTGTTTTTCCGGTTTATGAGAATAGATATTCAGACCACTCATGTATTATCTGATATTGACAGACCCCGACAGCCTTATATGTAATACTTAAAAAAAATAAAAATTCGCGGTGCTATAATATCGTGTGGGTCCTTAGCATTTTTTCACAATAATATCAACTGTTGGATGCTTTCGAAAGCTGTTTAAACATAAAAATGTAGCTGAAAATCCCTATTTATGTGAAGAAAATCAAAGTATAAACATGGCATATGAGGTTGTTTTGGTCATATTAATATTATTATGAACTGGCACAACCACTAAAAATCGAAACAGCTGAAACCTCTCCACTTTATCTGGGTAGATAATATCATAATAACCTCTCAAATCCAAAATGACCAAAATAAATTAAAAACAAAAACAAAACAAAAAAGCCAAAATTCATGGTGATGATATCCAGTCACCGACCGACACGTACTCTACACATTCGAGTGAAATGACTAAAATAACATCAAAAAAATATTATAATAATAGCTCCAAAATCGGCTTTTACTAATAAATAAATAAAAAGAGCGGTTACGCATCAAAAGCTATACTCCTTTTGTTGGATGCTGAGAAGAAAAAAATAAATAATCATAAAAAGAAAAATAAAGCTGCTTTTTTTTTTTTTTTCTTTGCTTACTAGTTCCAGTTCAGTATCTTGACTCTCTCTCTCTCTCTCTGTAAGTTTCTATGATTGATTGATTTTTTTATTTTTTTATTTATTTTATTTTTTATTAATGTTTTTAACTCAAATGTGGATTTGTGTTAATGTTCATGCAATTCATTATGATTTTTTTTTTTTTTTTTTTGTCTTCTAAAATTTTCATGCACTTGATCATATCAGTATTTGGAACTGGGTACTTGAAAATGTTGTTTTAACTAGTTGATGAAGTGAATTTCAGCTGATATAGAGAGGTCTGAATTTTGGTTGATACATGACTCTGTTTTTGTAGTTTCAAAAGGGTATCTGAGGCTATCTTTTTGCTCAGATTTTTTCTTAAGTTTATCGACCTTTTGTGTGTGATTTTGGTGCTAGATAAATAAATTAAGTAATTAAAAGGGAGATTTTTAGTGTTTCTCTATGGTGTTTCAATCTTCTCAATTTGTCCCTTGATTTTATACCCGTAAAAGGTAGTTTATCAAAGAGTTGCAGGGTCTATCTTGATTATAAGTTTGGTTGCAATGGTTGGTACATCAAGTTTTTGATTCTTAGAATCTCAAGCTTTTGTTTTTCATTGGCAATTGTTGATTTAATGTTTATTGATAATGGAATACTTGCTGGTTTTTAGGCTTGGTTGTTCATGGAAATGTTTACCTTGTGATAAAGCTAATTGAATCTTTGTCTTTCATGAATTTAAAGTACAGGGCAAGAGAATATGAAACAGAAGAGCTTCATCTACCGATAAATTTATAAAAACTTTACAGACATAAGGGGAAAAAAGGACTGAAATTCTTAGTGAGTGATGATGGATGAGTTTTTGGATCAATATTTCTCTTCCTCATCATGGTCAGAAGTGAATGCTGCAAAGGAAAATTCATCTTGGGATTATTATAGTGAATCGGATCAACGAAATGGACGGCTTCCCAGTTCACTTGGAGTATACGAAGATGATGAAAAAAATTCACCCGGAAGTATAAGAAGTGCAAACCACACAATGGAGAGCTTAGCAGCTCAAGATACATCATCAGCTGTTCTTGGTGGAGAGTCATCAGATTACGGTGTTGTTGACAAGAGTTTACTTTCTGGAGACGCTCAAAATCGCAACCTGTCACCGAATGGAAGCTTAAAATTTGGAAATGCAGGCCTGTGCTATGATGCAGCAGCTATTCCTACACTAAGCTCAGTAAATCATGGTTCTCCGAAGCAGCTTGCAGTGGTCGGTGATATGACATCGTCTCTTTCCTATCTTGAGTCAGGACATTTTGGAGGCCATGACAGTGAATTGTCTGAGATTCAGAGATCCCTCAGAAATTTGCAAACTCTTTCTCCAATTCCAGAATTGTGGCTTCCACCATCTTATGAGGAGGTCTCATCCTTGTCTCCTGTAAATGGGCGCGATGGAACACAGGGCTTTGGTCTACAAGGAACAAACTTGAACAATGTTATAGATAATACAGCGCACAAATATGCTGGGGTGGATAGAATTCTGCAACTTGATAACTTGTCTGCATCAATAACCACAGAGGTATTGATCTACTACAGCTGATTTAATTACTATTACTCATCTGATATACTGAACAACAACAAAAAACTTGCTCCACAAGTTATTGAACTCTCCTGTTGTCAAGAATTGATTGCATTTTCTGTTAATATATTGCAGGGGAAACAAGACTTGCAAAATCATCCACTATCTTCTTTTGCTGCTGGCCCCCAGATGACAATGACAACAGTTGGATTATCCTCACTGCAGCAGGTGCATATTATATATCAAGATCACATTCTCTTGTAAATTTTCGAGTATCGTTAAAAATGAGTGAAGGGAGTCCCGCAAATTTCTATACCAATAAGCTACCAATTTCTGTGTTTTTATTACAGACTACATCAGCAGCTCCAACTAATGGCTTTAATGGAAATGGAAAGCCTCGTGTGAGGGCACGTCGAGGCCAGGCCACTGATCCACACAGTATTGCCGAAAGGGTTGGTTTTAACATGTTATGATCATTATAAGTTATTTCTTTGTATATCATTTTCAAACTTGGGACTCATACTGCTGAATTTGAAGTAGCCATATCAAATTTATTTGGGTGTGGATTTAATATTCTTCTTTTCCCTTAAAAATACGTATGTACAGCTTCGGAGAGAGAAAATTGCGGAAAGGATGAAGAATTTGCAAGAGCTTGTGCCTAATTCTAATAAGGTAACTCTCTTCTTTTAAGTTGTTGATATGCTAATTAAACAATTCTCTTTTGGATAGAATAGAAATAGATGCTTGCAACACATATTTCAATGCGTATACAGATTATCTTGCATGAAAATTTTGAGAACTATAGGCAGAATTTCTGTAGTTTAACCTGGACATCTAATTAAGCTAATACATAGGTTCATTTTCAACCGATTCAATCTGATGAATAAAATCAATGAGTTTTCCTTATAACATAGATGAGTTATCACTCAAATACAAAAATATTACTGCTAAAGGAGGATGTGACTATTAGCAGAGCTCTAACAATGCAATGACTTCATCTTAATTTTGCAGACCGACAAGGCTTCCATGCTTGATGAGATCATCGACTATGTTAAATTTCTTCAACTTCAGGTCAAGGTATGAAAAATAAAAACATAAAAGTTTCAGTTGGTATCCAATATTTGTGTTTCAGAAGAAGGCTTGTCTCAAATTTCAGGACTATCTGTATAAGTAATTTTAGCACATTACCTGCCCAGCCTAGGATACTTTTTAGTCAAGTCAAAAATTCATAGAAATTGATATTGCCAAAGTTTGACAAATTTCAGGTACTAAGCATGAGTAGGCTTGGGGCAGCAGGGGCAGTTCTTCCTCTCATCACCGAAGCTCAAGCCGAGGTTTTACAACCTTTGCTTTCTTATATGTAGACTTTATTGTCTTCTGTGAGCGAAATGAACTCAAATTTGCTATCACATGTGTGATTCTTCGATTTATATCATCACAAACCTAGCTGAAAAGCTAAGCATTTAGCCACTAATGCTTCTGGTTTACTGTAACCAACCATAGTGAAGTAAAGCCTCAAAGTATTCACTATTATTGTAAATATGATATTTTCGATTACTTCGGGTTACATTTAGTATGAATTATTGTCATTCTTGAGACGACAATTTCTTTATAATAAGGAAATAACTGCTAGAAGCAATGCTAGATTTCTACTAACAAGAACCAATTTTATTTTTTCAGGGGTCTAATGGATTGTCACTGTCAGCACAAGCTGGTCAAGGAGTTGATATTTCTCTGAATCCTGATCAAGTAGCCTTTGAAGAAGAGGTAGTGAAGTTGATGGAATCCAGTGTGACAATGGCAATGCAATATCTTCAAAGCAAAGGTCTCTGTCTCATGCCTATGGCTTTGGCTTCCGCCATATCCAACGAAAAGGTGTTATCACCGGGTTTTGCTTCAGAGGAGAGGAAGAAGTTTGGTTCCAGCAATGGTCTCGTTCAAAATAACAGTGGCAGTAGCAGTAGTAGTAACGGCGGTTTCCCCAACCCCAACGAGGGCATACGTCAGATGTCCTCTGAAGGTAACATTATCGTCGGAAAACCCATCAGAGAAAGCATAGTGGCCAATGCTTACGGTTGCAATGGGGCTGTTAGGCAGGGAAAAGGAACGAACCTCTGCTCTGCCAGAGAACTGAAACCTAAAACGTGAATGATAATTGCCTATCTTTCTACTCCTTCTTGCTGACTTAGAATTTGGGATTACAAGTTAAATCTGCTGGAGGCAGCTTGCTTACTATAATTTTGTTGCTTTGTTTTTTTATTTGAGATCAGGGTATAGATGGATTAGGAATATATTCATGTACTTGACTATAAAGATTGTGCATTTTGCAAATATGTCAAGGGGTTTTCTGACCTTCTTTTAGCTTCTTTATATAATTCATTTTAGAGTTGGGAGTTCAACAAAAATAAGCTTTGTCATGTTACCATATGAATATAGTAACATTCATTACCAGGCATTTAGTATCCATTAAATAGCTTTTTTTTTTTTTTTAGGGCAAATTTTGATCATAAAATATATTATATAAAGCATATCAAATTGTTGAGATATTAAAAACAATAAATTAAATCAGAAATTTAAGTTGGTATAAAACAACTCCATGGATCACCACCATCAGGTGTGGACAAACCGTTGACAAAGATGCTACAAGGCATCAAATCACACGGGTATGGTAACACCAAAATCTGAAAACCACTTACGGTTAAATTTGAAAACTATTGAGATTTTTAAGAACTACTTTCACGCTAAAATCAACCAAAAAATGGTTCTCAATTTTTGGTGCTACCATACCTACGTGAGTATGGTAGCCAGTCAGGATAAAATCTTCGATACATCAGGTGCACCAATTAAATGGTGCTGCATTGTATCAGCTGTTTTATTTATTTTTCTTAATTTTTCACCGTTATTTTATTGCTTTCTCTTTCTTTATATTAATTTTTTTTTATTGTATTTTTAACTGACATGTATACGTGTCATTCTATAAGTGGCCGGGTGCATCACTCACACCCGGTTTACTAAAGATTTTCTCCGGCTACTGAATTGGTTGAAGTACAAAAACCTCTGTAAATGTAAGTACATATATGAGGACAGATTACCGGTTTATGATTTCTCGGATATATACACCTGATTCTCTTATTTAGTTGGAATGACCAAATGATAATTGAATTGGTCATTTCTGGGCAAATAAATTGTTCTCAAACCAACCAAACATTTGATCCGACACCATAAAATGCTCGAGCGAGCGATATAATCCAATAAGTTAAAATTTTGAGAACATACGTTCACCTATTACACATGATAGATTCGACAAAACTACCTCGGCTAAATTGATCTAATAAAATATAATACATTCTACAATCACTCTTCTTGGAGATTTTCATTTTACCAAAAGGATAAAAAGGGAAAAATTGGGGGGCTTCCTCAGAAGGAATAAACTATATATGGAAACAACAATGGGGATACCAACCAACCAATAATTACATTCCTAATCCCGTACCTTCTCATGTATATAGAGAGCATTGAAAAGAAAATTAAAACAAAAATAAGAGCACAGAGATTTCCAGAGGGGAACCTAGAAGAAGTTAGGGCTTTGTCAATAACCATTTGATGTTTTCTGGGATTTCTTCTTGAAATTTGTGATACTGCATTGCGGACAAACATACTCCAAGCCATCCGTTTTCGCATAATCCTGACAATTCACCACATAAAAGTCAAGCTGACTAATCTAATACAGATTCTGACCAACTCATATTGTTCACTTTTTCCTTTTAATCCCCATTTAGAAAATAATTTAAAACAGATTAATGTGGAAGACGAAGTTATGAAAGGTTATAGAATTCAAAATCAAAATCATAATTGCAAATCATAAAACCGGTTCCCAAATTATATAATTTGTTCGGACATTGATATGATCAAAATAAAATAAAACATGTTTAGAGGTAAGCACACCTTAAAGGCACCAAGGCCCTGCCGTCTATCACAGCCAAAATGCGCCCATTCACCGCATATTCCACAATTAACCCAATCACCGGCTGCGCTACTGCAGAACATGTAAACTCTAAAAATAAGTAATATATACGACTGTGTATAACATAATCAGACTTATATATATAGAGGGGGAAAAGCGAGTGAGGGCACAAGACCTGTGACACAACAAGCAGCATTCTCCGTCTACATCATCATGAGCCAATTCATATTCTAAAAGGTAAGTTTCATAATGTCTTTTGAGAGTATTGCCCACACCCTAGGTAACCAAAGGGAAAAAGCAAATGAATTTCCAGGAATCACTAATAAGTAAAAGAATATTCAAATTTATAGTACAAATTTGATACATTAGATGCTAATAATATTTTATACATAGATCAAAACATAAAATACAGCCAAAAGTAAATAAAGTGACTTCAAGTAAAACTTCTGGCCAGTGTTTCAAAACTAGGCCGAGGCGGCCACCTTGAGGCGTGCCTCACGCTACCTTGGCCCTCCACTGCCTTGAGGTGCAGCCTCAAGGCTTTCTATACCTAATACTGCCTTAAGGAGATGAGGCGGTTAGGTGGTGGCAAAAGTTTTCGGGTAAAACAGTGCATTTTGGCAACAAGATTCATTTGACTCAAAACGGTGAGTTTTGGGCTGTGACATTACGTGAATTCTTGTCCAAATCAATATTAATAAATAAACCCTAACAAACAACAGCCCCTCACACCCCCTCAAACTCGACAAACCCTCACATCCCATCAACCTCAACAAACCCTCACAGCCCCTCAAGCTCGACAATGGAAAAACAAAACCCTAAAGGTATTTTTTTTTTCCTCTTCTTCTCTTCTTCACATACCTTACCATGTCATCATATTTACCATGTAATTTAAACCCTAACAAACAACAGCCCCTCAAACTCAACAAACCCTCACATCCCCTCAAGCTTGACAAACCCTCACAGCCCCTCAAGCTCGACAAAGGAAAAACAAAACCCTAAAGGTAATTTTTTTTCCTCTTCTTCATATGCCCTACCATGTCATCATATTTACCATGCAATTTAAGTTTTCATTTTTCCAAATTGAGGCGGCTGCCTCGCCTCACAAAATGCCTCACGCTATTTTAAAACATTTAAGGGAATTCTTGTCCAAATCAATATTAATTTAAATAAACCCTAACAAACAACTGTCCCTCACATCCCCTCAAGCTCAACAAACCCTCACTGCCACTCAAGCTCGAAAAAGGAAAAACAAAACCCTAAAGGTTTTTTTTTTTTTTTTTCTCTTCTTCACATGCCCTAGCTACCATGTCATCATATTTATCATGTAATTTAAGTTTTCATTTTTCTAAATTGAGGCGGCTGCCTCGTCTTCAAGGAGCAGATACAGAATTATCCAAAAGAAAAGTAAAAAGACCTAGAAGTTGGAAACCATACAGTCATTCTATTAGTCAATGTGTGATTGCGCATCTTTGAGAAAACTTGTCCTTTCCAATTGATTCCATTGCCAACATGAAAGCCTCCCCTTGAAACCACCTGAAGGAACAATTTCAAAGTGTTTATTTCAACTCAGCTTTAATCATTCATATTTAAAACATTAAAGCACATACCTCTCTATACAAGTTGAAAAGGTCTAGGCGTTTTGCATTGAGAATGGCATCAGGAAACTCAGCTAGCCCACCTTGAGGAACAAGACGAGTATGTCCACGAAGGATCAAAAACTGCATCACATCTCTCAAAAATTCCTCCTGGAAGAAACACAGAGCATTGTAAAAAAACCCACAAAAAAGAAGATATTAATTAGTTAAAGCACACAAAGAAGTGAAAAACAACTAACCTCAGAGCAAACTTGTATCGGGGCTCTACCACAACCATGTTTCTTGAGAGGTAATGGATTTAAAGAAATAATCTGTTGAGCCTGAAAAGAGCTTGAAGATGATTTCCTATGTGTAACAGGAGTAGCACCTACTATACCATGCTTCACAGGAACCACCGGCAAGTTAGGCTTTACTTGGTCACCATCAAATCTTTCAGCCTCAGAAAATCCAGAAAATGGAAGCATCTTATGCCGACGAGTATGAGGAATTGGCCTCATTGCAGCAGAAACATTCATTTTCTGTCTGGAATTACCTCCATTTTCACCTTCCATGGCTTTGGTTTCTCTGCATGATTCAAATCTTTTTTGACTAGGTGCAGGAGGTGTAAACCAGCTAGGAGGCCTAGCGATAACAGAATTTTCTGGATGGGGTTCATTTCCCTGCCTCGTACAAAAGAAAAGGAGTCGTTCAGCATCATCTTTTTCAAATGAAGCAACAGATAAACCTTGGATGCTAGCTATTCCCAGCATTACTAAGCTTCGATAAGAAACATCTGGTGCCAGTTGCCTCAAAACCTGTTGAAGGCATTACATAACACAAATAAGCACAGAATATGCGGACCAGGTAAAACTCAACCATAACTCACATATTGGTAAAGTTTTAAAATGGATTGCTTAAATGTTTATTAATGCATCATGTAGAATACGCTTCATTGGAACAGTTTACTAATCCCTGATCAATACAAGAACATACAATTTATTGTATAAATTATAAGCATTCTTCAATACTTCAGAGTTATCTCTGATAATATTGAACAAAAAATAAAATACTAGCAAAAACTACTACAATGTTTTAAATTGAGCCAAATAAGAGCATAAGTCTATAAAGCAGATAGATAGATGGATAGATTGATAGATTGATATATATATATATATATATATATATATATATATATATAGAGAGAGAGAGAGAGAGAGAGAGAGAGAGTAAAAAGGTTAGGAGGAAATGTAACCTGTGAAGCCCATGCAGAAACCTTCATGCAAACTTCAAACACACTTGCCCCACAGGCTATTGAGGTGGACTTCCGAGGCTCAGATGAAGGCATTTTGCTTTCCTCACAGCTTGGCAATGCATGAACAAGCTGAATATTCTCAATAAGCTCGTTTTTTATATGATTTTCCAAAAGCTGAGGCAACAAACCCAAAAGTGTCATAAATAGAGAAACTAAAGAGGTCACAAATTTAAGCAGCAATCAGGCCTTGAAAAGATAAATTACCCATACCTGATCGTTAAAACAAGTTTGTGCACTACCAGACACTAAAAGCGATATGTGAGCAGAACTACAGGTTGATAGATCACATCGCATGGTAACTACACCCCGAGAAAATGTCCCAGCCTGAAGAGGTGGAGGTTGAGCACTGCAAACAATTAATCCAAAATAATTAATAAAATGAAAGGTACTCATGACATCAAATAAGATTCAGTATCTGAAATGAAATTTTAAAAAACATTTTTCTTTTTTTGGAATTAAAATCATTTAAAATATAAGGTATAGAAAAATAAAAGCAGTAAATGACATGTCTTGGGAATATGAACACTAGATACCTCGTCCGGTTATGAAGTTTACTCCCTCGTATCTGCAGAAACATCACAAGGGAAAAAGAAAGTAGTAAATAAATTTTCAAAAAAACAAAAAGAAGGTAATAGAACTACTAGTCAATGAAGGCTTACAGGTGACAACAGACTAAGTTAAAAAGAACAAAAAATGATATGATACTCCCTGAAACATTAGTTTGTGATAAACCTCATCATGCATACAACGTTTGAATGGTGTTTATTACTTTATTCTAAACAATACGGTAAAGTGTTTACAAAAAACATATAAGAGTCTTGAAGTTGCTCACAGGTTTGCCAAATATCATTATGAATCTTTAATTATCATTTTAAAGGTGTTGGCACTTTCATTTCAGGTTAAGATGATTTCCCTGTTCGTCAATTTTATCTTGAGATGACCAACTAAATTTGCCTAGTCAATACTGAGGTTGTCACCCATCATTGATTGGGCATACAAGCCTGGGGTGAACAGAACAATTATGTTAAAGGCAGAAAAGATGAGAAATTTTATCAGTTACGTACCTTGAGAAATGGAGGCATGTGTGTTATCATTTTTGTTCTTCTTGTGTCTAAGTAATTTAGCACCCAATTTGATAATCTTGATATTAATTTTATAAAGAACTTATTCAACCCATGGAACCATCTGAGTTCGGCCTTATTTTCTTATAGTCTTACAGAGCAACGGTATTATTTATTCAGAAAAATCGGAATTGCTTGCCAAGTGGTTAGCCCAAGAAAGTCTTGGTTAAGGTCAGGTTTTATGTGCTGGACCAGCCCTGGCTCACCAACCATATTATTAAAGTTGAGGTGCTAAACTAATAAATAGAACAAAACTTTGCATCAAGCTTACTTCAATATTCAAAAGAGTGTTGAGTCCATCCTCCAGAGATCCCAACAGGCATGCATCCTAAGAAGAGTACAGTTAATAACCAGTACATACCAAGGAAAAATTATTGTTAGTTAATCGGTTAAACAACAAATAGATATAAAATGAGATGTAGAATTAATGAAGATCAAATAAATCAAACTTACCAAAGTGCGTGGCACTCCACAAACAAGAAACCTCATGCTCACATCTTCATCATATATCTTTATAGAAGGAAGATTCTCGGGAGAATTTTCTTCCTCCTGCACATCTACCTCAGGCAGTGTGATATCAATCTTGGGAGGATCCCCGAGTAAGTGTGGTCCTGGCTTGCTAGTAACTTCCTGGCTATTAGAAGGCATAAAATTGTTGTTCTGTATGCAGTACAGCCTAAAAGAAGCATCCGCAAGTTGAAATGCATCCCATGTATGGCTGCATGAACTGCAATGAACAAAAGAGTAGAACATTATCTTAATTATTAACTAAAGAGAGACATGCATTAGAGCTGTTATGTGAAAAATCACCAAAATTCTAGATAAATAAACCTGAATGTGCCAACTGGAAAAATCTACAAGTAGTCCCTAGTCTGTAGACTAAATATTGCATTGAATAAAACACTGCACACCTAACTATTTTCATGATGTCATGCATGTGTACTTCTTACTTCAAGGTTACGTTCAGCAAGCAAAAACAACTAACACTTATCCGTAGGGGCACAAAATCCTGTAATGTTTTATTTCAGTAAAAAAGTAAATGGTCAAACCTTTGGACCACTGACAATAGTGCTTGACGAAAATGACAAGCTGCATAGCATGAAAATGTGTTCTCCCAATATATAACATAAGGAACTCCCTGCAAAAGTAAACACCCAGTGAACAACTGTTTCTAATAAAAAGAGCATACAGACATAAATTGCAGATTCTCAACTTTCAAATACCACTTGAGCATCAAAACTTAACAGCCATTTCACCATATAGTTATTTAATTTTTTTCAATCTATAAAAAAAAAATTAATATTATCCACAGTGGGTGTAACCTTTGAATGAAGTGCCTCTGCCATTTTTTCACCGTTTGGAATCTCTAAATAAACCTGTACAAATTTATTAGGAGTAGATTAAATCAGGCAGATGCTAAATGGGGCAGACATTCAATACAAACACAAAAACTGCACAAGAAGCCAATAGTAGATCTGATAAGAGAAAGCGAATTTAAGATATGAAGAAAAAGTAAGGCCCCATAACTTATGACACTTTATCTGACCATGAAGAACTATCAGTTTTTCTCTCATGAGCATACTAATACACATCACCACACTTTTGCCATGTGTATTAATATGATTAATGTTATGTTGCTGACATGGCAAAAGTGTGGTGATGTGTATTAGTATGCTCACAGTTGTGTGCTCATGAGAGAAAAATTGGAAGAACTATAACGATCCAGTTGACCTAAAATCACTAACCAATTATAACAAATGTATCAACAACCTTAATGAAACTGTAAGCTGACAAAAGCAACTCCAAACTTATTTGTCCACACCAAAATTTCCAATTTCCAACTTCCATAAGGTATCAAAGTCTAACAAAATGGACACTTTCACTCAAAACTAACTTACCAAACAACAAAGATTAATAGAAAAACTCTATCAGCAGAGAAATATTAATAACTTAATACATGTATGATAGATAATCTTATTAAATTTTTGCCTCTCTTGCTAACACTAATTCTCTCTTCACTTAGTCCAGTACACATTGTTCACATCTTAGTTTTTTTACTGAAAATGAGATGAGAAGACAACCATGCCTAGATATTTCTGCAGTTAACGTTAAATGTCATATACAGACATACATGTAATCCAACTTCAACATTGTATGCACCTAGTTAGTAAATCACTACATACTTCACCTAGCAGATATGAAGATGAAACCGTGGTAAGAAACACTGAACCATTAACTCCATAGTCCATATAATAACTGAGAAGCATGAATGATGAATCACTCACAGTGGTAGGCAATGTGGAACCGAAAAGTCCACATAAGGCTTCTGGAGTTGACAAGTCAACATTTTCCCACACCAGAGACCCAATTTCCTCAGAATCATCAATTTGCTCTCCTTGCAAATAAACAATATTGGGCTCTGATGATTCCAGATTTCGCTGAAACTCATCAACATTAGGATTATTTAAAACCTGAACCTGCAATCAAGCAAAATGACAAACAATACCAGTAATTGAACTTCCACTAAAACACCAAAACAACTATTGTCAAAAATTAAAATTTGGGGCAAAGAAAGAAGATATATATACCTCAAGTCGTCCTGAAGAAGTGAGTTCCGGCAACGGATACTTGGGATTATCATCAGTAAAATTTCCGCAGAAAACTGCAAGCAGACTACAATGATTCCTTGAAGAACCTTGTGTATGAAACATCATGCATACATAACCACACCCACCCAAAAATTAAAAACACTTTCTTGAACAACAAAGATCAAGCTTTGCAGCACGAAAATCTACGAAATCAAATCAAATACCCTAAATTTAAAGCAAATCTGAGGATTCCAGTTGTTCAAATCCAGAGAAAGAACTCTCTGGATGAACAATTCTAGTTAAGAAACCACGAACACTTCAAAATCCCTAAAACCTGGCTCGCAAAATTGAGGATAGCCCACAGACCCAGATGTGGAATCCAGCGACTTGAAATGACGAGAAATCCCTAGGAAAAAAAACAACAATAATCGAAAGAGTAAATTTATAGGAACCCTAAGGCTAAGGTTAGGTCTTCTTCTAAATTCCAATAAAGAAATCACCAAAAAAAACAAACCCGAAAGGACATTCCTCTTTCTATCTCTAAAATAAAAATCTCCCTCGACCTCTCTCACAGCTAAAAAGAATAAAAATAAAAATAAAATCAACCACAAAATCAAAATCACGCAATAAATAATTATAAACTTTTAAAAGAAAATAAAAAAATTGCTTTAATTAATTAAAATCAATCGGACCTTTTTCCTCTGTAGTCAGTTTTAACTACAGTTCCCTAAACACACACATTCATGTATATTCAATCACACGTCAAAGGAAAATAAAACAACACTTTAATTAACAGAAAACCATGTAATAACATGCAATCTTCTTTTTTGACAATAAATTATAAAACCAACAAAATTTAAATAGTGTTTCACACTTTTATTCTTTGAAGATGACCAACCAATAGATTCGAAGTCAAATTATAAAACCCAACAACAACTACAACAAAGCTATTGGATTTCTTTGTTCTATTGCTTATGTGTACTTTTGTTCTTCGGATTTCTGGGAAAGATAAATTTGTATTTGTTAGTTTAGATTTTAATTTGTATATTTGATTTTGAACAGAATCCCAAGATTCAAATTCTGGTTGGTTCTATTGTCATTGACCGAATCATCATGAGCATCATCATGTATCATCGTTGATCTTTACTAATTACTATAGTGAATTACAAGGTCGAGTAAGAAATCAATGTTCTTGTTTGGTCATTTTAACTGGGACCCCGTTGCCAGAACTAACTAGTTGTCTCGTCTTTGTCTTAATTTTCTGCTTAGTGTCATAAATTTCTTTTTCCTTTTTAACCTTAGTTGTGATTTTCCTTGCATGCATGTACTTGTTTTCGATGAATCTGATGATCTGAGTTATTTTATTGCATATGCATTACCATGTCTTAGGTTTTTTGTTTTTGTTTTTGTTTTTTTTTTTTGTTTTTTTTTTGTGTTCAAGTCTTCTGTTTTTAAATTTCATCATTCTTCGTTCTTCTTAACGTTGGGTTCATATACAGTGAAAATATATAGTTTTCAAAAAATGAAATAAAATAAATGAAGTGAAAATATTCTCTATGGAAAAACTTGATGAAATCTAGTTACTTTACTCTAGTTTTAATTAATTTTAATGTGATTATTGTTTTTCTATTTTTATTTTTTTACATACCATTTATGCATGCTGTGATTTGAATTCAGGACATTGTCATATTGAATTAACAACTTTTACCGCCAAGCCATATACAGGTGTGTGGTGATTCGAATTCAGGACATTGCCATATACCATCTACGCGTGTAGGGATTCAAATTTGGGACATTGTCATACTTAATTAGTGACTTTTACCACGGAGTCACATACCATCTACATGTGCGGTTATTTGAATTCGGGATATTATCAGACTTAATTAACAATTTTTACCAGCAAACCATATACCATCTACGCGTGTGGTGATTCGAATTCGGCATATTGTCAAACTGAATTAATGACTTTTACCGCCAAGCCATATTCGGTTTTCTTATTTTACTTATGATGATAATGATTAAAATCCAATGAATTTTAATGAATTTTGATATATTTTTTTTAAATTATCAATAAGAATAACGAAATATACAATTGTGACAAACGTTTGAAAAAAAAATTCATGCACAAATTTTATTTCTAATACGAATCACTAAAAGAATAGTGAATGGTTAGGAAAAAAAAAATGAAAAACTAGTTTTATCGGTAGAAACAGAATTAAATTTTTTTTCTACAGGTATATTTTATTGTTTTTATTATCCATGAAAAAAAAACATATTAGAATTTCAATGAAATTGATTGAATTTCATTAATGTTGTCATGGATTGTAAATTTGTAATGATTTTTTTACTAGGGACTAGGGAGCCACTTAAAAAAAATTAATAATAATAATAATAATAAAACTTTAAATACCTCTGGATCTCTCTTACCGTCCATTATCCTTTAATATTTTTATTGTAAATTCTTAACTCCTAAGTCAATCTTATCTATTGTTTCCTAGGAATAACAAGTGAAGTCAAGTCGGTCAATGTTTTTTTTTTTTTTTATTTTTTTTTTTTTATAATGGTTATACAACAACAGCCGGGACCAGTGGTGACCACAGTTCCGGTTAACCGTCGGTTTTGTCCGCGGTTAAATCGGAACTGTACGGTCAAAACCGGACCGAAAACTGAAAACCGAAACCGACGGTTTTGAAACCGGTAGGAAACCGAAATCTTCGGTTTCGGTTTCGGTTTTGGGTGGGAGAAAACCGGACAAAACCGGTGGTTTAACCGTCGGTTTTTAATTAACGAAAAAAAAAATTATCCAATTAGACGCTGCCACGTGGCAGTGTCTTTAAAAAATAAAGTAAACCGAGTGGAAACCAGATAAAACCGGCAGTTAAACCGACGTGGCAGCGTCTTTAAAAAATAGAGTAAACCGAGCGGAAACCGGATAAAACCGGCAGTTAAACCGACGGTTTCATCCGCGGTAAACCGCTGGTTTTTACAAAAAAAAAAAATTTTAAAAAGCCAATCAGACGCTGCCACATGGCAGCGTCTGAGCGAAGATAACGGTTGGTTACTTTCCAACCGTTGGAAGGGAAAAAAAAATAACGAATCAGCCATTGACACGTGGCATAAGTTTTGAAAAAAAAAATTCAAATTGTGCCGTTGGGCACTGGGCGGCTCAGTGCCAGACGACCGTTATGAGCTTCTGATGCCCAGCCCAGTCCCAACGGCACACAATAATTTTTTTTTTTAACCTTTCATTTTCTCTATTTGCAAACCCACCCCTTTCTTCTAAACTATAAATACCCCCCACCACTCTATTTTTCTTCACACCACTCTCACTCTCTCAAATCTCAACTCTCAACTTCTCTCAATCTCTCTCAATCTCAAGTTCTGAATTCTCTCTATATTTACAATTTCCTTTAATTCTCAATTTCTCATTTCATATATATATTTTTTTTTCTAGCATAAAATATTTATTTCTTCTATTTTTTACCACTATTATTCTAATAATATATTTTTTTTCAATCATATATATATATATTTTTTACTTGCTTACCACTCTTATTCAAACAATATATTTTTTTCATTCATATATCTCTCTCAATCTCAAATTCCAAATTCTCTCTACATTTACAATTTTCATTAATTCTCATATCATTATCATATAAAAAAAATTTATTCTTTTTTTTTTCTAGTATACAATATTTATTTCTTATATTTTTTACCATCATATATATTTTTTTTACTTCCTCACCACTCTTATAGTCTTATTCCAACAATATTTTTTGTTTCAATCATCTATTTTTTTTACTTTGTTACCATCATTATTCCAACAATATTTTTTTTTACATATATCTAAATTTTATTATTATTAATTTTTCATTGGCAAGTGGAAGTGGAAGTGGAAGTGGAAGTGGGGGAGATGGTTCAAGAAATGTGAATAGAGGAAAGGGTCACGTGGAAAACTTGTTGCAACACATTGGTGATGCTCTCATTGCCGACGATGTGACTTTTCAGCAGTTCATTGAAGATCGATTTAGATCCAATCAGCCTTCTACTCCTAATCCCCCTCTAATTAATCCCGAGTTCGACGGACTCAACCCCGCTTACAATACCCCCAATATTAATGAAAATGTATCTAACCCCTCACCCCCTTCGGATGATTTTTTTGCAGGTGAAGGTGATGCTGAAGAAGAAAAGCCGACGAAGTCCGATTTCTTCAAAGTGCATATGAAGAAAACTAATTTTGATGGTACATATTGGCACATCCAGTGCAATTACTGCCCCAAAACATACAAGGTTCCAAGAAACTTCGGATATGGCACGTTGTGGACTCATGTTAGAAAAACTCACCCGTCTGAATACGCGATGGCGAATAACCAAGCCCAAATTGCTAGGTACGCAACCTCTTCTAATCAATTATTTCATTACACGTCTGAAAAAAATAGAGAACAATTAGCATTAATGGTTGCAACTAAACACTTACCTTTTGGTTTTGGTGAGAAAGTAGGTTTTGTTAATTACTGTCAAAATGCATTAAATCCTGTAATGCAACGTGTTCCTAGAACCACTCTCACACGTACACTAAATGGCATTTACAAAAAAGAAAAAAAATTATTGAAAACATTTTTTGAAAATTTTCAAAGTCACGTTTCTGTATGTGCCGACATATGGAGCGACAATTTTGGTAGTCATTCATATTTGGTTGTCACATGTCATTATATGGACAATAACTGGGACATGCAAAAAAGAATTCTTGCATTTCGTGTTTTTGATGACTCGCATTCGGCTAAAAATATTTTTCAACTCCTTAAAATCATTTTTGAAGAGTATAATTTACTAAACAAAATTTTTGCTATTGGCTTTGATAATGCTGCAAGCAATACCGCAGCTATTCCTATGTTAACAGATTTGTGCAATCCCTATTTTGGGGGTAAATTATTTCATCAACGTTGTGCATGCCATGTTTTAAATTTATGTGTTCAAGCTGGATTAACAGAGCTTTCTGCTTTTATTAGACCAATTAGAGATAGTATTAACTATATCTGCTCTCATAATAGTATGCGTCCAAAAAAAATTTCTCGAGATATTACCACACGACTTATAGGTTACTTTATGAAAGTGTTGAATATAAGGATTTATTAGTTTCTTTTATTAATTATAATGTTCCTTCAATTTCTCTTCAATTGAACCATTGGGATGTATGTATAAAAATTCTTGAATTATTATGTGTTTTTAAAGATGCTACCAATGCTTTATCTGGTATTTACTATCTCACTACTCATTTATTTCTTGTTCAAAGTGTTAATGTTGTTGGTGCATTTAGTGCCTGTGAATTCGATGTTCAATTGAGTCCATGTGTTGATGCCATGAAAGCAAAATGGTGTCAGTATTATGAGAAGATTCCAAATATTTACTTGCTTGCACCGTGTTTTGATCCACACTTTAAATTAGAATGTTTATAGGTCTATTTATCTAATTATTACAAATGTTTAGATTTAGAAGTTGATGTTGATGTTCTTGATTGTTATGATTTCGTTAACACTTTGCTTTATGAATTATACGATGAATATCTTAAAATATATGGTCAATCTTTGAACGTGCCGGTTTCACAACCCCAACCCACATCTGGACCATCTGGTGCTAGTAGTTCTTCCTCAAAATTTAAATTACAGGGTTTAGGGGATCTACTGTTTTCCCAACGATCCAAAAAATTAAAAACATCTTCTTCATCCTCACCTATCTCTGAGCTTGACCGGTATTTAGAAGACGATCATAAATTTCCAGATGATAAATTTAGTCTTCATGATTGGTGGAAGAGTCATGAACAGGATTATCCAATTTTGGCTATTATTGCCAAACAAATTCTTGGAACGCCGGTTTCTACAGTTGCTGTGGAACAAGAATTTAGTGCAGGTGGAAATATTTTAGACCCAAGACGGTCGGCTATGTGTCCACAATCACTTGAAATGCAGGCGTGTGTTGATGATTGGACGAAGGCAAAATATAGACAACAAGAACTCTAGCCAGAGATAGTGAACGACTTCTTCGAAGGTGACCAAACCACGGGAATGGAAGGCAGCGAATAGATTCTGTTCCAACTTCCAACCTCCAACCTCCAACCTCCAACACCGAGCAAGTAATTAAAGGTAAAAGAATTACGTGGCCTTTGATTTCTCTACATTGGTGGAGGATATGTAGGCAGCTTAATTGTGGTAAAAAATTAAGTGAAAAGCCGATTTTTTTTTATTTTTTATTTTTTATTTTAACTTTGTTACATTGTAATATTGTATATTTGAATTCAAGCCTTCAAGGCCAATTTGTAATTTATTTATTTATTTTGTGAAATTGTAAAATTGTATTTATTAATAAATGACAATTTTTTTTCTTCTAAACATTGTAAAATACTTAAATACTTCAATGAAAATGTTTGTAAATATTTTTTTATTTACAACTTCATGATTTTATATTTAATAAATACAAGATTTTATTATTATTTGTCAAGATTTTAATCATACAAACAATCTTTATGATATATTATATTATTATAATAATAATCAATGAAAAGGTAAAAAATTAAAAAAATAAAAATTTATAAAAAAAATATTAAAAAAAACAGAAACCCAAACAATCTTTATGATATATATAATAATCAATGGAAAGGTTGAAAAGGTGTAAAAAAATAAAAAATAAAAATAAATAAATAAATAAATAAATAAATAAAACCGAAACCGAAACCGAAACCGAAACTGGCGGTTTGAAACCGGTTTTCCGGTTTCGGTTTAGGGTGCCACCCAAACCACCCAAACCGAAACCGGCGGTTTTGGTCCGAAACCGAACCGGGGTCAACACTAGCCGGGACCGGTGAGATTGGACTCTGCAAGCAGAGCCCGGATCATAGTTCCCACTTACGGGGAGAGAGAGACCACACATAGGTGGTACAACACCCACACAATTGGACATTGGTGGAATGGTGGGACTTGGAAAATTTGCATAAATCCATGCATGCCATAAGGATTGAACCTTGGTGGTGGAGGCTCTCTATGGAGAGTCACACCACATTGGCAAGGGCCCATTAGCAAGGGCCCATTAGCGTCAGTCAATGTTAGGCTATGTTAGGGTATCATTATAAAGAAGTATATGAATATGCTTGACGTACAGTCGTATACATTCAAATCTATACGTTTTAAGCAACATTATATACATATTTCATATGAATATGTGATTGGTTATTCTTATTATGTGGTATAAACCAAGTGATCTTGAGCTATATCAGACGCATCGAAACATTTCTCTTATTCGAGTTCACATTCATAATTACATGAGAAGCAAAGTGTTTACTGTTTAAATTGACCTTTAGCTTTGGAAAGTCAAAGCTCTCCCGGTACAACATGAATTCGTGATTTTTTTTTTTTTTTCATTTATTTATTTTCATTTTGACCTTTATTGAATTATAATATTATTACATTAGCGTTAATGTGAATTAGTTTTGTGCGAAAATGACTTGCGTTGAAAAATGTAATATTAGTCAAATTTAACTTATATTATTGTATTATATTCAAAATATAAAGGCTATAAAGTATAAACAGAAACCAAGGAAAGAAATATTAGTATACATAGGATATAAGTGGGACATGAGTATGAAATCCATATTAATTTTAATTGCGGTAAGTTTTTAAAAAGGGTACGGATATTGACACCCATAAAACTTATTAGTATATCTATTTTTATAAAAACACCAATATCTAAAATTTACAAAATAAATATTACTATAAGCACCCATCATAATATCAATAGTACCCTTATAGAAATAAATATATTCAATTTAATAAATATTATTTATAAACACTCTTAAACTATTATCACACCAAATTTATATATATAAAAAAATCATATTATTTTTGGAATCAAATTCTCTTTTAATGATGGTCCAGTTTACTTTTGAAAATATCTCGAATGTATGAGCCTTATAAAAGGGAATATATGGAACCGTATATAGGGTCAAGAGATTTTCAATATGAAATTATCTTATTTATACAGCTATCTCAAAAAAAAAAAAAAAATCTTATTGATATCTACAGCTATCTAAAAAAAAAAAAAAAAAAAACTTATTGATATATACGGCTATCGTTAAAAAATATATATTTTGTATATTGATGGAGTTCATAACTATACATAAAAGAAAGATAAAAACAATATGATAATCATATGAAGATTAGAAAGTTTGATACTTGAAATAAAATTAAAGTTTAATTAGGGTTTATCATAAGTTTTTTTTTTTTTTTTGAAAGGTAAGTTTTTTTTTTGTTTTTTTTAATAAAGAAATATAGTTGAAGATATGTGTGTAATTAATTAGTGTATATAGTATTTGGTTTATTTTTAATTAAAGTAATGTGTCTTTATTGGTAAATTTCTATTGAGATATTGTTGTAATTAATTTTTTTAATAAAATATGGGTGTACTAATAAGTTGTATGGGTGTCAATATCAGCACCCTTTTAAAAATCTTGGGATACATTGTTATCGATGAATAATGAGTAGTTAATTAAAGTTTTATTAGTACTTAAAAATAAGTTTTATTTTCACCAAAAAAAAATATATATATATATATTATTATACTTCCGCATCCGAACTATTGACTATGAATTACAAGTTTTTATTTGTGCCTATATAGGTAAAGTATTTGAGAATCGTTGTCCTAAAATAAGGGGAGTGTCTTCAATCGAGTTTAGTGAATTTGTTTAAAGTGGTTGATTTAGATGGATTTCCCAAATTCCATAAATTTCATATAAATTTTGTTAGAATTTATATATATATTTATTGATATAGAATAGAGTTTGTTGGACTTTTACTTATAATTATATGGAATTAGATGGATTTGATTGTTTTGTTTTGATTTTTAAGCATAATTTTTTATTTTTTATTTTTTTTATAAGTATTTAATGGTTGTTTAAAGAGAGTTTGTTTTTAACCATAATAGAGTTTTATTTTATTATTTTTAAACATTATATTTGATTTTTGATCATGTAATAGTTTGAGGTTTTCAATCACCAATAAAATTATTCGGGAAGAATAATTGACTTATTAAATTCTAATTATTGAGAACAATTGTTATATAAATATAAATATATATTTATATTAATTTCAATACATTCCAGTTCTCCATACTGAAAGACAACATATTAATTTAAAAAATAATCATATTAATATGAGACCTTCGTTTATATTAATCATATTAATGAAAATTTGATATTATAACAAAATAATTGATTTTTTTTTACTTGCAATTGCACTCGAACTTAGGATATTACCAAACATTTTTTAATAATTTTAATTATCAAGGTCAATTGTCGGATGATTATTTTTATTTTTATTTTTAATTTCAACACGTTATAAAAGTAAAATCCATCAAAATTTGCCGGGGGTTGATTGTTGAGCAAGATTTGCTATAGACATTTATGTTTATAAATCTAATTTTAAAATCCATCACTTAACCAAAATCTGCAAAGTCAATGACATTTTGAATATTAAAAAAAAAAAAAAAAATTGACTTTTTGAATATAACTGATATATTTGGATTTCTTAAAAGTCTAAATTAAATAAACCTCTGAATTGAATAGTCTTTCTATTATCAGTTCGAACTGATATAAAATATATCAGTTCCTTACATGTGGGCCATTGGATTTAAAAGATACTTTGACAAGTGCATGCAGCCAAGTCAAAGTATTTAAATCCAATGGTCCACATGCAAATAATTGATATATCTTTTGTCAGTTCGAATTGATAATAGAAAAATTGCCGAATTGAATACACTAAAACTTTGATATACTCTTTACAAATCTAAATTGAATATATCCGGACTTTTAAAATCTTTTAAATTCCAACAAATTTTATATTGAATACGCCCCAAAGTAATTTTTCAATTATGCCGCTATTGACGTAGGGAGATGTACTAATTAGTAAAAAGCCCCCTTTTTTTTTCAAAGTAGTGGGGTGCATTTAGCAGTACTCTAACCAAAGAAAAAGACTAGAGTCTAGAGAGAATAGCTAAATGGGCTATAGATGTTGAATTGAAATACGTGGACTGGGTTTATTTGTATAGTACGGGCCACATGCTATTAGCAAATTTTTTTTTATTTTTTTTTTGTTTATTACAATAAATTTGCTTGAAAAGATGATACGACTCGAACTGACAACCTCAGAGCATACGAGTGAGGGTCATACCACAAGACCAATCTTATATTATTTAGGCTATCAGCATTTTAGTATGCATGTTCATAGTCATTGTACAAAATTTTACTAAATGCAGTTGCTTAAGTTATTTGAGAGAGATGCATCTCTTTCTAAATTGAAATTTGACGCTGAACGTGTTAAAGGTTTGTATGCGGCCCGAATATCAATTCTTACATCACTGAAAAAAAAAAAAAAAACTTCTCAAACGCATATAAAATACGTAGGATGTGACCCAAACCTCCCACCATTAACATGGAATGAGAGGTGCACACAACTCACTACTTATGTTAAAAGATGATGTATTTTAAAATTTTAATTTATTATAACCTTATTCACATTATTTTAAACATTATCTATCTAATTATTGGAGTATTATAGCCTTAAAACATTAGAGGTAGTGTTGACGGTGATTTTTCGTCAACACTCAATCGATGATTTGAGATCATGTTTGCGAGTAATAATAGTTTGAATCTTAATACTGTAAAAATAATGAGCAAGAAATACGTGGTAAAACTCCAATGATCGGAGAAACGTCCACGAGTTGTTGCCTAAGCAACGAAGCCAAAATCCACTATATAAAATTAATTACAAAATACGCTCGGGTCTCTCTTATGCTAAAAAAGATCGATCCCTCTCTTATGCGTTACAAAGGGTATTTATACATGTTGTTTCTAGGGTTTGGGGATGCCGCTAGGGTTTGGTGTCGTGGCGCCCAAGTCTTGAGCGGATTCCCAGTCCTAGTCGGATTCTGTTTCCTTCTTGGGAGTGATATGTTTCCTGTTTTGGCTGAATCCGAGTTTGAGACGGATTCATTCTCCTTTATTCGCGGGAGACCTGTTTGTTTCCTTATTAAACTCTGAAGGGTTACACTACTACGTATCGTGGAGGTGCTCACTGCTGATTCCTTCCATGTATTTGGGAAGTGAGTTTCCGTAACCATCTCTTCTTATTGATTCCCGAGTATGCCCGAGTAGGTGGTGTTGCCCGAGCTGGTTCTCTTTGTTTGTGATCGGGTTGCTTTGGTTTCAGCCAAGTGGGTCACTTGGGGATTTCCCCCTTTCGAGTTGACTTTTCCTGGCTCCTGCTTACGTGGCTTTTTTATGGGGGTGACGTGTCCTCTATGACGATTTTTACCTATAACAGGTAGTAACCACATCGGTAAATGATGCCCATTCAGTCCGATAATATCTCGGGTTCAAGTCGAACAATATCTTGGGTTCAAATCGACGCACTACATGTTATATATATAGTTACTCTAGGTGACTATCAATTAAAAAAAAAAAAAATCCTTTTTTTTTTCTCCCTGCAAACCCGACACAAACACAGTTCACCATTATTTTTAATTTTTTATAATCCTATTAGAACATGTGGAAATTGTGAGAAATGTCACCTTTTTAAGTTGGTGTTGTAAAAAAGTCACCACTTTAATAACTTAAGTTTAAAAGGCACCTATTATGGTGAACGGACAAAAATGCCCTTACTTTGAAATTTTCTGAAACTTTATTCTTTCATATTCTTTATAGAGGTCTGTTTAACAGACCTCCAATGGAGATTGAACATCATAACAGACCTCCATTAGTTTAGTGGCGCTACGCAGACGCATTCGAGGGTCGAGCTCCCCACTAAGCTCGCGGTGGTCGAGCTGCCCGGTCAGCTCGCTGGGGTCTGGTTTTGGTTTGATTTGTTGGTGCGAGTATAGTTAGGGTTTTAATTTATGAAAATTTGCGTAGGAGACAATAAAGATATGTGAATTTTGAACTGATTGAAAAGGCTCGGAGACTATTTACAAAGTCTCGGAGACTATTTACAAAGTCTCGGAGATACAAAATTAACAAAAAAAAACTGATGGTTAAAAAGGCTCGGAAAAGTCTCGGAGAGCATACAAAAAGTCACGGAAAACGTTAGAAAAGTCTCGGAGAGCATATGAAAAGTCACAGAAAACATTTAAAAAGTCTTGGAGAGCATATGAAAAGTCATGGAAAACGTTTTAAAAGTCACGGAGAGCATATGAAAAGTCACGGAAAACGTTTGAAAAGTCTTGGAGAGCATATGAAAAGTCACGGAAAACGTTTTAAAAGTCACGGAGAGCATATGAAAAGTCACGGAAAATATTTTAAAAGTCACGGAAAAGGCACGAAAAAGTCACGGAAAAAGTTTTAAAAATCATGGAAAAGTCACGGAAAAGTCATGGAAAAGTCACGGAAAACGTTTTAAAAATCACAGAAAAGTCACGGAAAAGGCTCGAAAAAAGTTTTAAAAGGCTCAATTAACATTTTCTCCTAACTTTTCAAAAAGCATAAACCGACAAAAAGGGTATTTTTGTCTAATCATCTAAATAGGTGCCTTTTAAACTTAAATTAGTAATCTGGTGACTGTCTTACAAAAAGCGCCCCAAATGGTGTTATTAAATTTTTGAACCCTTAGAATATTCCAAGGAAGCAAGACAAACGTGAGCCACATCCAATTTAAAAAATATTTCAAATGACTAAACAAGTTTATTTCTAGATTAATTGATCGATCTAATGTCAACGTCATCTTGCAAATCTTAAATTAGTTGATTGATCGATTCATGAACAAAACTAAAAAGTACGTACAATAAAAAACCACAAATGTGCATGTATTGCATTTATAATATAAACACCGAAGCTAACTATACAATTAATAGTATATTTATATACAATCTTTCTATTATCAGTTCGAACTGACAATAAATATATCAGGACGAAGAATGTGGACCACAGATTATGAAAAAGTTTTGACAATTGCATACACTTTGAGTCAAAGTATGTAAATCTAGTGGTCCACATTCTTTGTCCTGATATATTTATTATCAGTTCAAACTGATAATAGAAAATCTGTATTTATATATTTAAATAATTACAAAGAAAAAGAAAAATATTATTTATATCAATTGACTGATATTTTAGGTCAATACTTGCTTGACCCGCCTTGACCTTTGAATGGTTCCAACTTCCAAGTCTTCCATTAATTTACCAATTGCTTTATCGTGATCCTTCACGTGTTCCAGCTCAAAAATATATTGAAATTTTGGTCTGAAATCTGAATTGTTGTGGTCTTTTATGCTTAGATGCTGAGTCATAGATTATTAATTAATATAATTGACTATTCTCTTAAGGAATTTCATGACTTGAAAAATCAGTCCAGTACTCCAGATCAGCGGAGTAGCCATGCATGGCCGTGAAATGGCGGTACGTGTGGCGGTGATTTTCCTTTTCACGTGACAGATACAATTGCAATAATAGTTTCAGATTTCAGACTTTTCTTCTCTCTCGATCTTTTTGTGTGTGGGTTTATGGCCATTATAAATTCAGAGGCACAGCTCAAAACAACACGCCAACATGTTGCTTTCAAGTTTCAATATTATATTCATTTTTATTTTTATTTAATTTATTTGAATAAGCTTTTAAAATAAGAACATCAAAAAAATATATTTTAAAACATGAGATAAATCTACGTAAGTGTATACAATAGCATCCTTAGTTTGAATGAAGAAGAACAAATCTGCAGCTGTGATTGTAGTGACGAAGCGAATCAAACAAACATTAAACATTGTCAGACTAAACCGGTGATGATTTCCATGGGACCTTGAAAGAGAAAAAGTATATGTATATTGATATTATTAACCCTATCAGCATGCTTTATAGAATTTAATATGAATTGTATGATAGAAAAAATATTGCAAAATTTCAATAATTTAAAATAAATTATCAACCTTATGATTTAAACATATACACTTAAATATAACTAAAAGCTCCGTTTGGGAGAGCTTCTTTAAGTGGATCTTTTGGGAGTAATTTTTTAAAGTAGACCTTTTACAAATATAGCTTTTAATGGGAAGTTGTTGGTAATTTGAATGTCAATCAGAAAAAGCTTTTTTAAATGGTAGGATTACCGAAATATTCATAAACTATTTTAAATTACAGTGTTATATTAGACATTTTAGTATTATTAAAAAAACTCAAAAAGATCTATTTGGAAAAGCCTAAAATTTGAGCTTCTCCGAGTAGACGTAAAATAACTTTTTTAATTATCAAAAAGCTCTACTGAGTGACAACCAAATGACATATATTTTTTTTTAAAAAGAGCGTTTTTAATTAAAAATGCTATTTTAACCGATAGAGAAACTCTTCCAAACAGACACTAAGTGGTAGAGACTCCTCTCTCTTGAATCCCACAATTGTCTATAAAATTGTAAAGTATAGTATGGTGAGACTCATCCTTTATACTAAGGGGTTGTTTGTTTTTTTCACTTAAAACTTAATGGGTCTGAATCATAATTATTAAGTTATTTTGTTTGTTTTTTTAAGTGGTCAAACAATTTAAAAATACCAAAAAACAACTTAAAATAAAAAGTAAAAAATCCTGACTTTTAACTTAATTGTAAATCACTGAATTACATTAAATGCAATCCAAAATCTTTTATTCCGATACTATCCTCCATATAACATATATCCAATTTCATTATAATTATATATTGTATAGAAATCTTTATTTTAATATATTGCTTATTTTAAATAGCTTTAAAAATACAAAAGAACCCTAATCACTTCTCATATTGGTGTTTAATATCAATACTTTATTATGATATTAGGGTGATGTATTTATAAATTATTTTTGTTAGAGTGTTTTGTGTGAGTTTTCCTGCTACCCCTTTTATTTAAAAAAAAAAAAACATTTTCTTTTCTTAGTAAAAATAAAGTTTGTTTGTAATAGAAGAAGAAGATCATAATCATATGTGTTCATATGTAATTATTATTTTTGGATT
Organism: Acer yangbiense; assembly: GCA_008009225.1. NCBI lineage: Eukaryota > Viridiplantae > Streptophyta > Magnoliopsida > Sapindales > Sapindaceae > Acer > Acer yangbiense. The sequence continues at coordinate 43,222,984 of CM017765.1, forward strand.
GTTTTTATTATATATTATATGTATAATTGTTTAACATGGATATAGATGTAAAATTACTTCTTTTCAGACAATTTTATTTTTAAAAAACAAACATGTTGACAGTACATTCAGATGTGAGAAAAAAAAAAACAAACATGTCATTCAGATTCAGATTTCAATTACTATTCAGTCTTCAGTAAAATTCAGGACTATTCAGTTTTCAGACAAAAAAACAAACGACCCCTAAGAGTCGGATAATTTGTTTATAAAATCATAAAGTGCATATAGTTTACGTCCTTATAATAATAAATAATTTTCTGAATATATATATAAGTGGGCCCTGGGACTGATACTTAAGAAAATCATTAAAAATAAAACATAAAATATAATTAAAAAAAACAAAGACACATAAATGAGGAAAATAATAATAATAATAACATGTAAAATCAATAAATTATCGTTACACATGCGGTTCGAGTAAAAGGGCCTCTTTTTTTGTGTGCACATAAAAAATAAAAATAAAATAAAAACAAAAACAAAAACGCTAACAAACAAACAAACCAGAAAGACGCCAAAACAAAACAAGCACACGACACTGCAGCAATCGGTAAGCAACGCTCTGAACAACCAACAACATCATCAACAACAACAACAAAGAAGAAGAAGACGAAGAAGGTAGAATTAGAATCCTCCATTACTGATATTAATATACACACATGTGTTTTTAAATTCGTGGATTATCAATCTCCGGTTTTGTAAACCGTCTCAATACAATCTTACCGGTTCAAAATGCCAGAAATTTTACAAGTGCCTGTTAATACTACTTCTCTGCAGTTTTCACATTTAAAACTAGTGTTATCATTTTAATTTATGATAGATAATTCGAAGAAGCCGGTTTCGCAAAATCAGCAGATTGATGGAAATTTTGTTTTTCATTTCTAGAAAAGAGATCTGGTTAGCGGTTTTCTTTTTTCGTGTTAATTTTCACTCTAATTCGGTTTTATTTTGATTAGGGGTTTTTTTTTTAATATATATATATATATATATATTTATTTACTATTATTATTATATATTTAAGTGGAATAATTTATTATCTGTTGTATGTATTCACTTCAGTTTTATTGATTGAAGAGTTGAAGCGTTGAAGATTTGTTTTCCTGCCAGTTGCTGCTATCAGTTTCTGAAGAATTTGTGGCTTCTGAGAAGGTAATTTTACTGCAGAAATCAATTTTGTGTTCGTATTGTTGTTTATGTTTTATTCGTTAAAAGACATCTTGTGAGATACAAATTTTGCAATAGAAATTTCAGCTTCATTAGATATTTGTCTATTTGATTGAACATTCTAATTTTTCATTTATTGATGATTTGAGTTTAATATGGATTTTTATCTCAAACACTGTTCGCAGATTTAATTTCGTTAGCAAACATAGTAATTTCAACTGCTGTTTTGTTTTTTAATTTTTTTTTTTTATATATGTATTGTGGTTCTAAAATATGTTTTTTTTTTTTTTTAATAAAAAAACTTCAAATGTTTCAATAGCTATACAAGTCTAGCGTCATTATGAGATCAGATTTTCAAGTTATGATTTCTGTATTCTTAGCAATCAAATGGATTTTAAATTTATGTAAGTAGTTCTGGATTATCTTATGGAGTCTGATTATTTATTTATTTTTAAAAATTTCTTGGGTTACTTTGCAACTTTTTTAGGCTTGTTTGTGGTTTCATTTTACCCAGGACTTTTGAGTATTGACTTGTGGAGAACTTGCGAGAGTGGTCAATGAGTGTGTCATAATGAGAAGGCTCGGGTGGGACCATTGTCGATGGGCACCCCCGACAACAAACTGTCTGAGCTGTTAGATGTAGTGAAATCTTGGATACCCCGTAGGAGTGAGCCCGCGACTGTGTCGAGGGACTTTTGGATGCCCGATCAGAGTTGTAGGGTATGCTACGAGTGTGATTCCCAATTCACTGTATTCAATCGTAGGCATCATTGCCGACTTTGCGGACTGGTCTTCTGTGCCAAGTGTACTGCCAACTCAGTTCCTGCCTCATTTGATGAACCAAGAACTGGTCACGAAGATTCTGAGAGGATCAGGGTTTGTAATTATTGCTTCAAGCAATGGGAGCATGGGAACGGAGCAGTTGATAATGGGACCACCCATGTGCCCAGTCCTGGTCTCAGCCCATCGCCATCTGCTACAAGCTTGGTCAGTACCAAGTCTAGCTGTACTTGTAACAGTAGCAGTGGTACTGTTGGTTCGACTCCTTACTCAACTGGACCTTACCAGCACGTGCCAAACGCTTCTTGTATTAGTCCTCATCAGTCAGCACAAATGGATCCTATTACAGTCGAGCAAGAGAACATAACATCTGGGAGGAGCACGAATCCCAGTGCTGCTGTGTTGATGGATTCTGCTCCTAATCAATTTGGCTTCTGCTTGAACAGGTATCATGTTTGTTATATCGTTTACTTTCTTGAGTAGCACTAAAGCATTGTCACCCATCGACCGTTTAATCTTATAGTTTGTTACATGCTTTTATTTTTGTAATTCTAAATTCTCTTTTCCAATGCTTGTGTAAGTGTGAATAAGTGAGCTTTTGTTTCCGTGTTTTCCTTTGTGGGGGTGGGAAAGAAGGCATCTGTTTACTGACACAATGACATTGCTTCTATACTTCACATTTATCTTACTAGCCAGTGCTGTCTCTACTGCACTTAAATGATGCTCTCTCAAATGAATCATTTATTGCTTTCTTAACCGTTGGTGTCAGGAGTGATGATGAGGATGATGACTATCGTGTTTATCATTCAGATTCAGAAACAAGGCATTACTCTCAGGCCAATGACTATTATGGTTCTGTCCATATAGATGAAATTGACCACACCTATGGACCACATGAAATGCATCCTGACGGAGAGAACATCAACAGAAAAAGTTTAAGTTCCTCACATTTATCTGGGAATTTTGATACACAAGGTGCAGAAAATGTCAATGAACTTGGGCATGAAGCCCATGAAGGTTATAATGGTGATGACTGTGAAGCTCCTCCATATGACATTGAGGGTTCCGATTATGAACCTATGGATTTTGAGAATGAGGGGCTGCTCTGGATCCCTCCTGAACCAGAAGATGAAGAGGATGAGAGAGAAGCTGTTCTATTTGATGATGATGATGACGAGGATGCAACAGGGGAGTGGGGATACTTACGCTCTTCAAACAGCTTTGGTAGTGGGGAATACCGCAGTAGAGATAAATCTAGTGAGGAGCACAGGAAGGCCATGAAGAGCGTGGTAGAAGGGCACTTTAGAGCTTTGGTAGCTCAACTTTTGCATGTTGAAAACCTACCTGTGGGTGATGAAGATGACAGTGAGAGTTGGTTGGAGATAATCACATCTTTGTCCTGGGAAGCTGCAACACTTCTTAAGCCAGATACGAGCAAGGGCGGAGGAATGGATCCTGGAGGATACGTGAAGGTTAAATGCATAGCTTGTGGGCGTCGCAGGGAGAGGTAATATTTTTAGACTTCATTTGAGAACTTGTCAATGAATTGCCCTAGGAATGTTGAGCAGCTAACACTCATTTAGGAACATCCTTTTGTAGATTAATTGCATATTGGATCGTTATTTTGTCTCATACCAACTAATAATCCTGTGCTTGGATTGGAATTTTCTGATAGCCGGTAATTTATTAATCAGTTGTAAGAAATGTTGGCTGTGTTTTTCAAATCACTAGATTATGTTTGTTATTAATTGTTGCTTTCCTGATTCTGCACATCTGTTGCTGGAATGTTTTCTCATGGTGCTGCTGATAGTTTTCTTGTATTCAGTGCGTGCTTCCACTCTTGGTGCTGCTGATAGTTTCTTGTATTCAGTGTGTGCTTCCACTCTTGTCATGTGTTTGGAAGATTAAGATGATTATGCAGATTTGTTTGTCTGACAAGATTCTTAATATTCTTTCTAGCATCAATTTGTCACTTCACTTCTTTGGTAAGCTATCATGTGCAATTCCATGTGCTTGTAGCAGAATACTGTCATACGAAGCACCGACACAGTGAAGCCTTTTGTATAATGTAAGGGATGTGGAGAGGTATACAATGGAGTGGAGGTTATTTTGTCTTCTATAAAATATAAATATAACCTAGATAGACAAGAATTCTGGATGAAAAATAATGTTGCCCACTTGCTGTGCTGCTGTGCATAGTCTTTAGAAGGTTCTGTTAAATTAATGCATTCCTGTTATTAACCGATTTTAATTATACTGATGGGAATTTGATGTTATCTTGTCTAGTGTGGTGGTTAAAGGTGTTGTTTGTAGGAAGAACGTGGCTCATCGGCGTATGACATCGAAAATAGATAAACCACGTTTTCTAATCCTCGGAGGAGCTTTGGAATATCAGCGTGTTTCCAATCACTTGTCAAGTGTTGATACTTTGTTGCAGCAGGTTTAAATTGTTAACCTTTTCCTTTTCTTTAGGTTTGTAAAATTATAGCTTTGAGTCCGTCTTTTTCTGTTATAAGGGATTAAATCGCTAGAAACATTCCTTTTATCACTCTCTCTTTGCCATCTCTTAAGCAATAAGCTTGTTATTTGCTTTTGTGGGCTTTTATCCTTTTTTTAATTGTTTTTTTTTTCTTCAGGAAATGGACCATTTGAAGATGGCAGTTGCAAAGATTGATGCCCATCACCCTAATGTTCTTTTGGTAGAGAAGTCAGTATCCCGGTATGCCCAAGAGTACCTTCTTGCTAAAGACATATCTCTTGCTCTGAATATTAAGAGGCCGCTTTTAGAGCGTATTGCCCGCTGCACTGGTGCACAAATAGTCCCATCAATTGATCATCTCACATCACAGAAATTGGGATATTGTGACACATTCCATGTGGAGAAATTTCTTGAAGAGCATGGGAGTGCAGGACAAGGTGGAAAGAAATTGACTAAGACACTGATGTTCTTTGAGGGTTGTCCGAGGCCATTGGGTTGTACTGTAAGTCCTGCAATATCTAAATGCATTATTCTCAATACAGGTGTTAAATTTATTCTGCTTTGTTTCCGAAAACTTGCCAGTCTTGGTTGTTGGCTTTATTAAATGGTGTGTTGTTGTGTTTGATTCTCATGCATGTTGTTGGGGACTTGCTGTTTTTTGTATTTTGACCAAAAATAATTACCGGGTGAACTTAGAAATTTAATGTAGCCGCGACTAGGAAGCAATTTGCAATCAGGTTTTGTTGTCAAGGTAATTGTTGATGCCATGTTGGTTCTCCAATGGCTGCAAGTGCTCCAAGTGTACAACAATACCTATACATAGCTTGGTTACCCCTTTGACTTTATTCTCTGACTTCTGATTTGCAAGATAAAAAGTTCTTTTGCTTACTTTTGTTGCAGATTTTGCTGAAGGGTGCTAATGGGGATGACTTGAAGAAGGTGAAACATGTGGTTCAATATGGAGTATTTGCAGCTTATCACCTGGCTGTAGAGACATCATTTTTGGCTGATGAAGGTGCTTCACTTCCCGAACTTCCTTTGAAGTCTCCGATAACTGTTGCATTACCTGATAAGCCATCAAGTATTGAGCGGTCGATTTCCACTATACCTGGATTTATGATCCCGGCCAAGGGAAAGCCTTCGTGCCCTCAACCTATTGGTGAACTGCAAAAATCCAACAAAGACCTTACTGCCTTAACTCTGAATATTGATTCTATGTCCAAATTGGAAGGGGTCAATTCAAATTTTTTATCTCAAGGTCCTTGCTCACAAATTACGCACGTGAGACCTTCCTCGAGATCTATTGAGTCTACAGCTTCCTCTACTTCCTTGTCTGCTTCTGGGCAGGATATCTCACATCCTTACCTTAATGAACTCTTTTCAAAACATGCCTTTGAGGAGGAACATAATGCGGGTCCTGAAGAATCTGTTGAGGACAAAACAGCCAACGCTGGAGTAACTGTGCTTGATGGTCATGCAGTTTTTAATCATTGTGGCATCTCAGAGGCATCAACACAAGGTGGAGGAGATGATGCATTGGCTGCTACTCACCTAGGAACACCCGAGTTTCCATCCTTGAAAAAAGAGTATGCTAATAACATTGATGAGATGGGATCTTCAAAGGAAGAATTTCCACCCACACCTTCAGACCATCAGAGCATTTTGGTGTCCTTATCAACACGCTGTGTATGGAAGGGAACAGTTTGCGAACGGGCCCATCTTTTTCGAATAAAATACTATGGTAGTTTTGATAAGCCTTTGGGACGGTTTTTACGAGATCATTTGTTTGATCAGGTAGTTTTTACCCTCATAATTACTATCATCATTTTCTCTTTCTATGAAGATTGTTTTTCCGTTGGCAATTTTACAAATTTCAGTTGAGATTGAGTAAGATTTGTTTCCTTTGTCAGAGCTATCGCTGTCGTTCATGTGACATGCCATCAGAAGCACATGTTCATTGTTACACTCATCGGCAAGGAAGCCTTACAATATCTGTTAAGAAACTCCTGGAGATTCCCTTACCAGGGGAACGTGAAGGAAAAATTTGGATGTGGCACAGGTGCCTGCGATGTCCTCGGGCCAATGGATTTCCTCCGGCTACTAGGAGAGTGGTCATGTCTGATGCTGCCTGGGGTCTGTCTTTTGGGAAATTTTTGGAGTTGAGCTTTTCTAATCATGCTGCTGCAAGCAGGGTTGCAAATTGTGGTCATTCGCTTCATAGAGATTGCCTCCGGTTCTACGGGTATGCTTTCCTTTCTCAAAGAATATCGTCATGGTACATATGAAGTATCAAATGTTGTGAACTATACTGATCATTCATCAATTGATTAGACATTCCACACATTGAGGGATGGTCAAGATCCTTGATAGCTCATGTGAATTTCATTGGAAATGATACGTAACTAAAATTAAATCCAGACCACTGACTATCCTTGTTCATATGGTGACATACTGACATGTATTTACATGGGTGATGGTATGAAATGTCGAAAATGGTTACAATCACAAATTTATTGAATTATTGATGTTTACAATCACGAATTTATTAAGTATTCATTGGTTTAAAGGAATCAGTATATTATGTGCCTTTTGGTTGCATTACTATATTCTTTTATATGATCTACTCTGCTAGACTCCACCGATCACTGGTATGGTCATGGTCAACAGTTAAATTTGCATCTTGTCTCGTGGATATATTATTGATGGTAATTTCCATTAGAGTTGCCAAATAACTGTGTATTAATTTGAAGATGATGTTTCATCATACATGATAAAGAAGGTTAATCTTGAGAAAGTAAAGGATTTTTTGAGCACCGAATATGGGCTTATTATATGTGTACTTTAACCCATAGGTTTGTGGACAATTGGACACCAAAGTATTTAAGAACCAGAATAAACATTTAAGTCTAAACTCTTATCTAAAATTGCCGTTTTCACATGTGCAGTTTTGGGAGAATGATTGCATGCTTCCGGTATGCATCAATTGACGTTCATTCTGTTTATCTTCCACCACCAAAACTTCACTTCAGCTATGATAATCAGGAGTGGATACAAAAAGAAGCAAATGAGGTGCAACTATTACAAATAATTGTTTCAAGTCAGCTATCAGTTCTAATTTTATAAACTCTTATGAGATTCTTATCTTGTCTACTAGGTTCGCAACCGGGCAGAATTCCTATTCACTGAGGTGTACAATGCTCTTCATCAGATTTCAGAAAAGATAGGTGCAGGATCAGAGGATGGGGGAATGAAAACAACTGAATCAAGACTTCATATTACAGAACTAGAAGGAATGCTACAAAAAGATAAAGAAGAATTTGAGGTAGGTACTATGGATGCTGCCAAAAATTGGACATCGGCCTGTTGCTTTAGTAATCTATCTTTGAGCAGCAGTCTGAGGTTTGACGTTCTCATTAATATATGCATAAGCTATACTTAGCTCGGTGCCAAGGAGACAAATTTTTTATATTTTGCAGCAAAAAATTTACCTTCATCAAATTTAGTTTGATTCTCTATTGCATTTTCTGTTTCTAATTATCTCGGTTTACCTGTTTAGGAGTCTTTACAAAAAGCATTATATAAGGAGGTAAAACTTGGCCAACCTGCAATTGATATTCTTGAGATCAATAAATTGCGGAGGCAGATACTCTTTCATTCTTATGTTTGGGACCAACGCCTGATACATGCAGCCAGTTCAACTAACAACAATCTACGAGAAGGCACGGGTAATTTCATTCCAAAACTCAAGGAAAAGCCTGTCAGTTCCTCGGAAAAGCTTGTTGAAGTGAATACAACTTCTAAGCCAGGAAAAGGTTTTAGTAGTTTTGAGTCCTATCTTCCGGACTCAAAGCCTGATATACATCGTAATGAAGGACTTTCTAGTGACACTGGCAAGGCAGACGGAGTTCATAAAGAGAGGGAGGTGGATCGAGACCTGAATTGTAGGAATGAGGCTGAGCATTGTGTTTCTTCAAGTGAAAGTGTTAGCAATAAATCAGAATCTCAGGAATCTGGAAAAGTTGTACGAAGAGCCGTCTCAGATGGAGAGTTTCCTACAATGGCCAATTTATCTGATACCCTGGATGCGGCATGGACTGGTGAAAATCAGCCATCAAGCATCACTGCTAAAGAGAATGGTTATTCTCTTACTGATTCAACCTTGATAGATCCCTCAACCACGGTAAAATCAGTTGCAGCCAGTACTAATGATAATGGGGCTGAAATGACATGTTCTGTTAGTTCTGTGTCATCTACCAAGGGGACTGACAATATGGAAAACTACAAAAGCTGGGTGGGGATGCCTTTTCTGAATTTCTACAGTTCGTTTAATAAAAATTTATCATGGAAAGCTCAGAAGCTTGCTGTTGCTGAGTACAATCCTATCTATGTCTTGTCGTTTAGGGAGTTGGAACGGCAGAGTGGTGCCAGGCTGCTTCTACCTGTTGGTGTTAATGATACTGTTGTACCTGTTTATGATGATGAACCTACTAGTATTATAGCATATGCACTTGTCTCATCAGAATACTATGCCCAGATTTCTGGGTCTGAGAGACCAAAAGATACGGCTGATTCTGCAGTTTCATCAATGCTTTCTGATTCAATGAATCCACTCTCAGTTAACTCTTTGGACGACACTCCTGATAGTTATAAAAGTATTGGTGGGTCAAGTGATGAGAGCATCTTATCTATGTCTGGGTCCCGGGGCTCCCAGGTTCTAGACCCACTCTCATACTCAAAGGACTTGCATGCCAGAATTTCTTTTACAGATGATGGGCCTCTTGGAAAAGTAAAGTATACAGTGACTTGTTATTATGCAAAGTGTTTTGATGCCTTGAGGAGGATTTGTTGCCCTTTTGAGTTAGATTTTGTACGATCTCTAAGTCGTTGTAAGAAGTGGGAGGCCCAGGGTGGAAAGAGCAATGTCTTTTTTGCAAAAACTTTAGATGAACGGTTCATCATCAAACAAGTTACAAAGACAGAGCTGGAGTCATTCATCAAGTTTGGGGCTGCATATTTCAGGTATTTGTCTGATTCTATCAGTAAAGGAAGCCCAACTTGCCTGGCAAAGATCTTGGGTATATATCAGGTATTATTTTCTCATTTGGCCACATATGATTAAAGAGTTTTAATTGCTAACTAGAATGATTTGACAGTTTGACAATACTCATGGCAAATCTTCAAGCTGTAAGACTCAAAATCTGAGATATGCAGTCTGTTGCCTTCTTGACAATTTCCTTCTTATGAGCAACACTTAAATCAAATGATTGAGCAATTTTTTATTTATTATATATTTATTTGTTCAATGCACTCTTTGTGTTTGGAATATTCTACATACATAAACTCATGCCTTAAAGCCTTGAATATGCGCTACATGGCAAGTTTCCATGTCTCAATATGTTCAAAAATATTTCTTAGGGTAATATTTACATTTTCTTGATGCTAGGAAGTTGAATACTGCAAGTGCAACTACCTTAATATATGTTCATATTCACACACTTAAACACAGTGTAGCTTTCACCGCATCTGATTTTAAATGCAGTCCAGTCCATTTGCTGTTCTGTTACTACAATCCTTTTAGTAATTTGACATTTGGTTTTCTTTTTGTTGGTATCTTCTTGAAGGTTTCATCGAAGCACCTCAAAGGAGGGAAAGAATCAAAAATGGATGTTCTAATAATAGAGAATCTGCTTTTCAAGCGTAATCTTACTCGGCTTTATGACCTTAAAGGATCATCTCGATCACGCTATAACCCAGATACAAGTGGGAGTAATAAAGTTTTGCTTGATCAGAACTTGATTGAAGCAATGCCAACTTCTCCAATTTTTGTGGGAAGCATGGCAAAACGATTGCTGGAGAGAGCAGTCTGGAATGACACTGCATTTCTTGCTGTAAGTTGGATTTGATTGCTCATCTGTATTTTGTTAGAGGCTTTTCTTTATGCCGATATATTTCCTGATTTTATCTTGCCGATATTACGTTGGGAATTTTACTTTTCTAAGCAGATTGCATATTTCACTTGCTTATATATATGTTTCCAATATATTTGTCATGTATGTTTTTACAGTCAGTTGATGTCATGGACTACTCATTACTGGTTGGCGTGGATGAGGAAAATCACGAGCTTGTACTCGGGATCATTGATTTTATGAGGCAATATACATGGGACAAGCACCTTGAAACTTGGGTGAAGACCTCGGGCATCCTTGGTGGATCCAAGAATGCAACTCCAACTGTCATATCGCCTCAGCAGTACAAGAAACGGTTCAGGAAAGCCATGACTGCTTACTTTCTTATGGTGCCAGATCAGTGGTCTCCCCCAATGATCATTCACAGTGGATCTCAATCAGATCTCGCCGAAGAAAACTTTCAGGGAAATACCTTCATTGATTGACAATGCAAAACCGTTTCTTCCTTTTGCCTGTATATGTCAAGATGTAAGTCGAAAAGCGATTTTTCAGTCCTTTACTCTATTCCTACTGTATTTTTGAACGACTGCTTGGTCATATTTGTTCTTTTTTGAGTCGAAGTTGAAGTTTTATTTTCATTTTTTGTAATTAGCAGGAAAAAAGCTCCTTTAATGCCAAGCTTCTTTTCACCGGAGACTGTAGCAGTGGATACTCTCTCTGGAATAATCGTGTACAATAATATTTCCCGGTAGTATAGTTCACGCACAAAATACACACGTTTACGAATATAAATCATTGTTTTATTATTTTGTAATAGATGTTGAATTTCTTGTAAATAAAATGTTACAGTATTTCCTGCTCTAATCTCACTTGGACCGATCACCTTCAGCTTTTGAGTTCCGACCACTCAAGTGCAGTTAATTACCAGTAGTATGAACAATATTTAGAAAGGACTACGTAAAATTTTGTTTCAATTAGCGTGCACATGTGAGTATGTGACTCGGTGCACTTAGCAATTTTATCCACAAATTGTATGCAATGGCCATACAGATCCAGTAATAAAAAAGATAAAACACCATATTAACCTGGAGTAGATGATCAATCTTATCTAATTGCTAAACCTTCGCTTTGAATTGTTGATAGGAAAGTTCTAAACTTTTACAAGAATAATAAATTCTGGAGAAGCTAAAATAAATGTACGAGAACCTCAAATTAAATAATATAAATTGCTACGGATTGTAACAAAGATAAATATATCTAATTGATCACTATGTACCGTCAAAAGTATTAAACTGTACATACGGAGTTCAAACTCTAGTAATAAAAGTAAACCTGTAAAGAAAGTGAAAAAGAAGAATGTGTTTGACAAAATGCTTCAGAGAAGCTTTTAGACTATTTCATTAATGAAATCTAATTACAGAGTATTTTTCTGAGAATGTACAATATAATAATCAATGAATGCTGTGACTATATATACACAACTCAAGGTCACACTTTTTGGATGTTTTCTAACTAACTTCCTTGAATTGCGGAGAGCCAATCATTTGTCGACTTGGCAATTCTGTTGTAACAGATTCTTGCTTTCCCGCCGAATGTTGTTGGGCTGTTGCTAGCTGTTGATCATCATGATCTGACATTGCTAGCAAATCCTTTAGATGTAGTTGTGACTGCTGATTAAACTGATGCAGTAGAGTCACATTCATTTGTTTGAGCTTTGTCTAAGCTTTTCAGATTATCTCTAACAAAACCCCCCCATGTCTAGTTGAAGATTATTGGAAAAAATGGATGTAGTTAAGGTTCAAAAATGAATGTTGAGCTCCACAAACAATTTACAAAGACTGTCGAGTTGTGCATTCAGATCCGGTAAGGCTTTGTTCCTCGGGTGAATACTCTGATTTCAGCAGGGACTGCACTTGGATATGGGCTTCCACAATATTAGTCCTGCATAAATACGTAAACCATTCGAAGTTACGGAGATATGCTTTAGTGTTTATTGCATCTCCAAATAAGAGGATAAATAATACAAAATGTTTCAATTTTTTTCATAAATTAGATTGGTCATTTATCTCACAAGCATTCCTCAATTGACCACAAATACACATATTCTAGGACTTTAAACTTACTTTACTGGTTTGAAAAGAATTGTTCGTGTAGAAGGATTCTGCAGATAAAGTTTCATCTTCACCATCACTAGAGGCAACACTTGCTGAATGGCGGTGTTTACCTGTTTCAGAAATGTAAAAAATATTAAATCAGTTTCAATTAAACTTCATAGGATTATATTTTTCCATGTTTTTAATGTAAATATGAACAAGTATAAGAAATATAATTGAAAATTAGGTATAAAAGAAAGATAAAGAAAATCAAGCATGTTGATGCAATCCCTTAATTATCAACTCCCTAAAGTAGTCCAGCAAAAATGAAATTGAAAATATGGCATACCTTCTGAACAAGTTCCGCCACCTTATCTGGAGCAGCAAAAGCGCTTGCTCCTTGAGTGGTTTTCCCATGACTGAGTCTACTATTTGGTTCTGACCAGCAGAGGATAATGAAACTTTTACAGTTGTTACCTAAAGGAATAAATTGAAAACCCTATTATTGAAAATTCCATAACTGAAAAATCTATCCCATGATTTTGATAAATAAAAAAACAAATATATGTGGCATTCAGTCTAACATTGCCAGATGTTTTATGATCCTCTGAAAAAGCTCTCATCTGTTCACAAAAAGTCGTTTTAAGGCTAGAGAAGACATCCGAAACTCAAACCTAAGAGGGGTGACATGAGGGAAACCAGTGCTACTCTATTATCAGAAATTGTCTCTTATCTCATCTTATGAAGATGGAGGACAAATGGGATAACATGCAGCAACCAATTTATACACGAATTCTAAAATGGTAGGTTTTCACAAAGTATTAAGACAAACCTTGGTGGAAAACGAAAGCATGGGATCCACAATTAGCTTAGTTACTGCCATCATAATGAGCTCCTCACAAGTTGCTTTTAGGCTCTTCTTGGTATTCCTGAAACTCTGAAAGTATGTTGCAGTCATAGTAGGTAAAATTAAAATGGTAACAAGTATGCTGTATGATGACAATAATTTTGCTATAACATGGATGAAAAATTTAATGAGATTTTGTTGGTACATCATTCATGCAATAAATGATAATTAACATGGAAAAGTGTCGAAAATAATGTTAGAAAAACATAGGTTATTAACATATATCACTTCAGAGTTAAATTCTTCTCACGTTTACATATATGATAATCCTTTTCCATCCCAACATGCATGAACAAAAAGTATAATAATCAAGAAGTACATGGAGCAAATGCAACCAAAACGAGACAGAAATATATGCACCTTCTGCATCTATTTGACTTTCTAGAACTCGGGAAGATAAGGTCCTTGTCAATGAAGTTTCATATTGGACCAGTCAAATAATGAGGTTTGACCTCTGAGTATCCGCCTAAGGTGCTCCTGGCCATTGCAATTTATGTTTAAATAAGACACAAGACATCAGTTTTATATAAAAAATATTACTTCACCTTTTAGAAAGGAGATGATAAAAAATCCAGAAACTTGGGCAAGCTAAGAAGCAAACCATTTTTTTTTAAACTTTTTTTTACGACAATTGAGTCAAGCTACTTGGTTACCGTTACTTTAGTAAAGTTTATTGTCCAATCCATCTAATGATTTTATTTTACTAAATAAGCAAAAGAACTGCAATATATGCTCCTACAAAATTTACAAAAAGACACAAAAAGAATCAAAGCACCTGAGCCAAACCAGTGAACACTGCTGGTTCTAAACATTGATACAACTTTGAAAGACAAGCTAGATGGAGTTTTCTCCAAGGGTGGATACCAAGTTTTGAATTGAAATCCATCAGCCTGCAAGTTGGTGAAATATTAAGACAGGGAAGAATTTAAAGAAAGACCATCATATTTTTAACCCAAGAGAAACAGAACAAATTAAATTGTTCGGCTGTGTTCCCGTGTCCTGTATTTTGGAGACATGACGATTTAATAACGCTTACATGCAAACCCCCATACCATCACTCTTAGCCAAGCCCATGTAACAAAGGGTGAAAACAGAAGAGAATGCGAATCCTAGAAACAAAATGGATTCTAGAGTATAGATGCAGAGAGCATTGAAACAGCAGAAATAATTACTCTAATGTCAAATAAACAGAACAAAATTATGACAATAGACATAAAATTTAACAACATACAGAAGTAGTTTCTGATTTCTTTTCAGCCAACTCTGCTCCAGCTTTGCAAGGTAATTTAAATCTTCATCTGAAGGAATATAATTTGCTATCTGCAAAACAAATAAGAGAAAATTTAAATAATAATAGCAATGCAAGTTGAAAAATACTTGTATCATTTGCATCCAAACCTGAACTCTGTACATGCACTAGTTCAAAAGCATTACATAATTTCTAGCAGTAATTCTATTGTAGTAATTCAAATTAAGAATAAATGATTATTTCTAATTCAATCTCAAAAATCAGAGATCAATCATGTGAATTCTTTCCATTCCAACAGATTATAGATTTATTAATTCTTTAAACTATGCAGACAATACACTAGAATACCATGGTCTTGGAATTAGGCAACTCCAGAAGGAAACTGAAACTCTAGCACACGAGTTTGAAATTCCGATGTGTACATAACCACAAGGAGTTGATGCTTCTGGCAACTAATCATTTTAAGTTTCACATACTACATCCGATTCTAAAGGGAAAGTAAAACCTATTTCAATAAAATAGAAGCATCTGTAGTTTGTTTAAGTATGGATCAAATAACTTCCAAACACTGAATGACATGTGTGTCACTAATCAAGCAATAAACACACCTCATCAGTCATCACTAATATGTGTTGAGCGTGAAAAGTTAATCTCTTGTGAAAATCTGCTAAAATTCTTTCTAATGACTCACTCCCTTCTACTGAGTTGTTCTCCAAAGACTTCAACTTTTAAGGATATCAACAAGTTCACAAAGTAGATCAACGTTAGCTTCTGCAAACTCAATCAACCTTTGCTTTTCTATTATCTGTAATGAATAAGAAAATTAGACAACCAAGATCAACTAAGTTTACTAACATTACTATTAGAAACCATTAGTGAGGTAAATTAATCAAATTCAAGTACTGAATCTCAAATACTAATTACATTGGAAAATCCATTTCACATGATGCTATTCATCAAATTAATTTAAGTGAATCAATTGAAGGCTGATAGCTTGATAATAGAAGCAAAACTTGGATTTGTGCAATTTGCTATCAGAATATCTATTTTCAATCTATCCATTAAAAATCTAAAATTAAAAAGTATCCATTTCAAGTATTCTAATGCTCTGGTTCTTTTGACTATCACCAAACAACAAATAAAAATGATTAGCAAAGTCCTGCCTGTAGAATAATTTGTACTCTGTACTACTAGTACTCAAATAGATATTGTAGAAAGTTCAATTATAACTTTAGAATATAAAAATATAGAATACTTCTTTAATCAGGACAGTCCTAACTTTATAATTTTAGGACGTCCAATCACAACCACATATTCACAGTGGGCCCACAACCCTATATTAACAAATACCCACACCCAATATGAATGTGTGGTTGTGGTTTGACGTCTTTAACTTATAAGTTTAGGATGTCCTTACTAGAGAACCACCCTAATATATATATATATATATATATATATATATATACAATTTTTCTATTGTCAGTTCGAACTGACAAAAGTTATATCGAACTGACAAAAGTTATATCAGTTCCTTGTATGTGGGCCATTGGATTTAAATACTTTGACTTGACTGCATGCACTTGTCAAAACATCTTTTAAATCCAATGGTCCACATGCAAGGAACTGATAATAGAAAAACTATATATATATATATAAAAGCAGAGATTTTGCTCCTAATATTGATAGAATATAATTTAACATGAAAAGCTCTATAATATAAAAAAGGTAAAAACTAAATTTATTACTCCAGAAAAAAAAAAAAAAAAAAAAAACAGAAATTTCTATTTTTTTTTTCCTAATATTTATATAATAGAAGAAACTAGAAAAACTCTATAACAAGAAAAAGGTAAAAACTAAAATACTTGTATTAGTTAAAAAAAAAAAAAGAAAAAATTAAATTCTAAATAATGAATTTCTGCTAGATAAGAATTAAATACTAGATATTCCCTAAACAAATATAATATTAATTTTAATAACTTACCTCAAGATCATGAAGCCCACGATATAATTGAGCAAAGAAGAAAAGTCCAACGATAGTAGAATTCAAAATGCAGTCAATGAAAAAGATCAAGGGTCTTGATTGCTGATTGGGGGCATGAATTTTGCTTCGGGAGCAAATTCTCTTTGAAAGCTCGAACTCAAATGAACAATAAGCCATGTCAAAATCTTGATCACTGGGTAGGGTTATGTTTTTTGTTTTTTGAAAGAGGGTAGCTTTATGTTGTGTTCCGCATAAATTGGGCATACCCCACAAGATTTTATTCTGCAATTAGGACTCGTCTCATATGAGAGCCGGAACTCAAATGAACAATTTGTGAAGTCACTTTCACGTACCTGAGGAACTGAAGCCTTGCAAAACCCGAATGCGATATGATCTGAGTCAACTAATGTTCCGTTTATAGAACCAACCCATGTTCCGTTTATAGAACCAACCCAGATACAACCTCCGCCAAAAACTGATTGGCTAGTACTACAGACAACCGTGATATTATTTGGTGAACTTTCATCCCCATCACTACATTTGTACTTATAATGGACGCAGAAATCATCCTGGATACAATATTTCTCAAATACAATAACAGCACCTACAACAAATCCCACGAACCGCCGACCATTGAAACAATGCCATGGCATTTGAAATTTTATCTTGAAAACTTCACCTTCATATTCCTCAATTGATGATTCATACAACCATCCAGGAACTTTACTTCCCGGGCAAAAAAAAGTAAGCTCGCCAATTTCATCACCTTCTTCATATGCCTATATCATGAAAATCATAATTATTTTAATTAGTAATTAGATTAGAAAATGATGGAATAGCAGAGTAATTAGTAAATAGTAAAGTAATAATTACCTCCATAAGAGTTGCCAACATGTTGTCGACTGCTGTCTCTTCAAGGCTCAGGCAGTTAGTAAATATGAACTCTGCATTGGCTAAGTTTGCAAATTCAGATGCATCTGGTATTGATCGGAGCTGCTTGCAACCACTTGCTGATAAATGTTTCAGAGCTGATGGTAGATCTGTTAATGATTGAAGCATATTACAATTGTCCACCTTCAGAGATGTCAATTTATAAAGTTGCTTCATGCTTTTTGGTAGACTCTCAAAATTGTTTCCACTTAGCTCTAAACATTCCAGTGAAGATAAACGGCCGATATCTTCAGGGATTTTCTTTAGATTGCAATCATTGAAATCTAGGCTCGTTAAAGAGCACGGTAAACCCAATAAATCAGTAAATCTCAAATATCTACATCCACAACATGATATCTTCACAGTTTTATTCAAATACATCATTGTAGACGGCAGCTGACTTATGGCAGTTCTGTCCATTGAGAGATTCTCCAAAGATTTTAAATTCCCTAAGTTGTCCGGCAATATTTCCAATTTAGGGCAATCCGAAATATCGAGGCAATTTAGAGATATCAAATTAGATATGCTACTTGGAAGCTTATCAAGATTTTTGCATCTGCTCAAATACAATTCCGAAAGATTCGTCAGATGTTCAATGGAATGGGGTAGCTCCTTAATTGCTGTTCCACTTAAAATAAGAATTTCCAAACCTTCCATTTTTTCCAATATTTCTGGAAAACTCTCAAGTTGGGAGCAATTCTCAAGATTTAGCTCCTCAAGAGATTTCAATTTGCAGATGTTGGTTGAAATGAGCCTTGTGCATTTTGGCAGACCCAAAAAGTAAAGATTGATTAGATTCTCAATTGATGGTGGAACTTCATCTATTGCAGTCCCACTCAAATCCAACCAATATAAATTCCGAGAATTCTGTGGAAATGTTGTGAGATTAATGCAGAAACTGAGATCGAGAGATGTAAGAGATTCAAAATGAATATTACTTGGAAAGCTCCTAAGACTTTCACAGCCCCTTAGATTCAAATCACGAAGGTAGTTGACACGTGGAGCAAGCAGGGGAAAGTCAAGCAAACTTCTGCAGCCGTTGAGATATATCTCCACAAGCAATGGGGATTTTGAGAGGTTTGGGATTTCAGTGAGACTTGAACAGCCATTGAGTTGTATCTTCTCAAGCAATGGAGATTTTGAGAGGTCTGGGATCTCAATCAGATGTGAACAGCCATTAAGAATAAGCCACTTTAATTTTGGGGCATGCTATAACAAAAAAATAATAATATTAAGGGATTACATTGGGCAGTGGTAGAATAAAAGAATAAAACATATACTTAAAACGTTAAATTATACCGTAGTGTCTTCCCAAAGTCTTTCAAGATTGCTACTATGACTCAGATCAAGTTCAACAAGATTTCTTGGATTAAAATTTGATGACAATGCTGTCAAAGGATATCCAAGCCAATTGAAAGATCTCAGCTTGTCAAAAGGATCATCGTTTAGACCTTCTCCAAATTGCACTTTAGAGTTATATGGGGAGTTTCCAAAATAAATACAACCCTGAAAATCCTTTCTGATCCAAGTAGAATCGTAGAATTTGAGTAATCTAAGATTGTACATTTCCTTGAAGGCTTTAGGGCTCAAATGCATATCGTTTATATTGAACATATCTAGGAATATCCCTTGAACTTCACTAGTCCCCTGACAGCCAAAAGCAAAGTATAAGCTATATCATAAAATGAAAAGAATAATATATATCCTGAAATATTTGTAGATTTATTTAAAGTGGCAAAATGTTTGCATGCTGATTCTGTTAAGAGCAACACTTTTTAAAATATGATCGAAGTTTTGCAGGTTGATTATGTTAATAGCTCTGTTGATTTCATTATTAGCAATTTGAGTGGAAAACATATATTAAGACAGAGGATCTATATATGAATGGAGCATAGCAGATAAAACTATTGTAGAGTGACTGTATGAGTCAAGTGTACGTGAGAGATAGACTACATAAGAAGTTATAAGGTGCAGTGAGTGAATGATTGAAAGTTATTGTGAAAGGTGAGTGGAAAGTGAGTTTAGTAACACAAATTGCACAAAGTGTGGTATTCTACATATTCATCAAATTTTAAGGGCATCTAATTGTAAAAGCAATACAAAATTGATTAGAGACTCACAGCATTATTCTTCAGTGTGTGTTGAACATCCTCTTGTGCCCACAACCTGCTGCGTTTGCCTGGATTTGTGGGAGACTGTTTATGAACAATTTCCCTACCCAAATCTTGTAGCAAATCATGCATTTCTATAGTGTTGTGTGATACTGTTATAAGTGACTTGTCAATAAGAACAATCAACCAGTTCTCACACTCATCTAGTGTTGATGCTACATAGTCTCGATTTCTCCCTTTTAAAAAACATGCAATATCAAGAAATACTCCCTTCTCTCCATCGTTCAATCCATCATAACTAATTTTTAACGCTTCAAAAATTTCAGGGTTGACATTTGTTCGTAATTTGCTTACTGCACTTTCCCACACTTTTTTGCTTCTTTGGTTTAATGACGAACCTAACACTTTAAGAGCTAACGGATTGCCTTTGACATAATTTACTATAACTTCTGATAGTACCTTAAGATCTTCAATGGGATGGTTTTGGTTAAAAGCATACTTACAGAAGAGTTGAAGTGCATCATGATGGTTAATTTCCTTAACCTTGTATATGTTTTGTTTATTCACTCCACAATTCAAAAGTACATGTCTATCTCTAGACGTTATTATGATTCTACTTCCTTGGCCCAATCCATCAACCCTTGTAGCTAACTTTTCTAATGGCATAAAATTGTCCACATCGTCAAGAACAATAAAAACCTTTGTTTGATTGAGCCTTTTCTTGATTATTGGGGGAATAATACTAGGACTGTCTAATCCTAGTTCTTTATCATTTAATACTTTAGAAAGGATATCCTTTTGCAGACAATCTAATCCATTTTTTTTTATATTTTCCTTAACATTTTCAATTATACAAACACCTTCAAATTGATGATGACCTGAAATTTGTTTATAAATGGCTTCAGCAAGAGTTGTTTTACCAATACCACCCATACCACAAATCCCAATAATTCGAACATCTGTCTCATGAAGACATAATAATGATTTAACCTGCTGGATTCGTTTACAAAGTCCAATTAATCCATTAAAATCACTTGGGGATGATGTATATTCACCCGTTAATATATTGCAAACCCCATGGACAATTGCCTTAATAAGTTTGGTATCAGGTCTGCCAAATGAAAATACCAAACAGTAATAAGCAAGAATTACCACAACAGAAGCATACTAAAATAACTTAAATATTTTGTCCCATTTATCATAGATTGGAAAGTGGAAATATGTATATAAAAAAAAGGAAATATAAAGCTACCGACATCAATGACATCGTATTAATTAAATATGTAAGGACTCCAAAGAATTTTGGTTGATGCTAATTATGATCATATAAAAATTGTAATCTAAAGCACAAACTTATATTCACATCAACCACATCATATTTAATTTATCACAAGCAGTAATTAGAAAGAGGGCGGGTCCATTTACACAAGTATGAATTGACAAAAAAAAAAAAAATTAAAAAAGAAAAAAGAAAAAAGAAATAACATGAAGATTTTAAAAAAATGAGTTTGGGTGATCTATTCCTTCAAAAAGATGAGGTGAGTTGAGGAGTGGTGGACTATTGTTTACTTCTTTTCATCAAAATTACGACTTTTAAGGATGCCTATATTGCCACACATAAAACTAATTAGTACACTCAATTAATTAGTGCACCTATCATTAAAATTTGAAAATCTTAATTCTACTTTAAGCATCAGTAAAAACACCAAAAATACCCTTATACAATTTGTTTACTTGAATAGATTTATTCATACACCCCATTCAATTTGAAATCCTAACCTTTACATTCAGCAAAAAAAAAAAAAAAAAAAAAAAAAAATTTAATTTTTGTTGGTTAAGAGATCAAATCTTTTTTTTTTTTTTTTTTTTAAAGGTTAAGAGATCAAATCTAATATTTGCTAACAATGAATCTCCAAGAGTAATTTTGGGTGAAACTATTTTTTTTATTGGTTGGTTAAGAGATCAATATTTTGTTGTTGTTGAAAAGTTCAAGAGATCAAATCTAATATTTGCTAATATTGAATCACCGAGAGTAATTTTAGGTGAAACTAATCCTGTTTTATTGCTAACATTTTACAGAGTTCAAAGTGAAGTATTTTTTCTGGACATGACTTATATAGAGTTTGCCATGAACAAGTGTTTGAATAAGAGGAATATATTTATCATGAGTTAATTTATTGAAATTAGTTATTTTGTCTCTATCAGTAATTTTATTTAAGGATATTTTTATAATATAATTTTATTTATAAAAATTGCATGTACTTATTAATTTTATGGGTGACATGTAAACCGACAATAGCACCACTAGACTTTTATTCTTGTAAATGGATAAAGTGGAATGAAGTAAGACTTAGATTTACCTTGTTACAGAGGAATTCCATCCACTTAGATGTGATGCTTCATTCAAAGCTTCTCTCCATTTTTGCACCTCGTCTGGAAAAAAAAATTCATGCTTGACGAAAGAATCCTTGAAACTTCCGGTCTGGTTACGCACATTGGATGGATCAATGTGGTAAAAAACAGGTATGACAGTCTGCTTATTTATTTTATTGCACTCCATTATCTTTACAAGTTCACGTAAGCACCATTTGGAAGAACCATAGTCTTCAGAGAAAATAACTATCAAAATCTTTGATTCTTCAACTGCTTTTAAAAGCGCTTGCGAGATTCTATCCCCTTTTGGGAGTTGGTCATCAATAAAGGTTTTAATTTTTTTCCCCAACAAAGCTTCATAAAGATTATTAGTAAAACCATCGCGGGTGTTTTCACCTCTAAAACTGAGGAAGACATCATATTTTTCTTCTGGGATGGTGGTGGAAGAAGAAGGAGATGATTGTAAATTGCCCATAGAGATGAATTACAAGACTTTAAATTTGAGCAGAAAAAATTGCAAGACACAATACAAGAGATTTTTGAGAGTAGATGGTTGTAACACTAAAAAAATTGTGTAGTTAAATAAAAGCATCAAGATTGTGTAATCTCTGCCTCTTTCCTGGGATCTGTTTTCCACCTGGAAATGTCTTCAACGAACTTTCTTGACTCCTTCTTCCTTGTGAACTCTTAAATACGCCGAGGGAATCTTTGCTTCTTCTTTTTTTTAATCTCTTTCGTTGTTTGTTTCTTCACTGATGTAGACAAGTGAATGATTAAAAACGGGAAAGAGAAAAATAAAAGCAAGTATAAGCTTTTGGTCAAGTCTTCAGCTTTTATTCGATAAATTTGTTTATGGCCGGGCTCTTATAATGTGAAAAGAAACACATCTTTATTTATTCATATTTTTTAAAACCAAATTTTATATGCAGAAATTTGTTATTCTTTTAACAGCAAATAACATCATAGAACTCACAACCTCAGGAGTGTAAATGTAAGATCAATGGAACAACCACATTTTTTGAAAATTTTACATTAGTTATTTATTTTTTTATTTTTATTTTTTACAGATATCGGGTGTGTTTGTTATATGAGGTGGGTAAAGGGAGGAGTTTGTTCTGGCCATGGCAGAAAAAAAAAAACACTCCCCCATCCCCATTTGAGGGGGGGGGGGGGAGTGTGCGGGTGGGGGGCACCATCCCCATTTTTCCCGTCTTCCCCGTTTCCCCTGTTTAACTAAAAATTACATACTAGGAAAACATAAAATCCATCATAAATTCAAATACAAAATAAAATCTTGTTTTTCATCATAATAATTCATAAGTTCAACTTCAGAAGTCATAACACTAATTATATATTATATTATATATAATGTTTGGGGGAATTGGGGAAACGGGGATGGGGGCACCTCCCTCCATCCCCATCCCCATCCCCATTTCCATAAATTTGTGGGGAAAATGGGGAAATGCCGCCGACCCCCCCCCCCCCCCCCCCCCCCCCCCCCCCACACACACACACACACACACACACACACACACACAAATCCTCAATTTTCCCCAAAAATTATCCCCCAAATGGGGATGGGAATGTGGGGATTTGGGTCCCCGGGGATAAATACTCATAAGCCCGGCCAAGTTTTGAAAAAAAAAAACAATATTTTGTTATTTAAAAATAATTATAAAATCATATTTATTCTACTATAAAATATTAATCTAGTCCTTAATTAATTACAAATTATACACTTTAAACTCCCTAAATTTAAATATAAAATCTCTTATTAAAGTTTTAAACTTCAATATATATATATAAAATCTCATAACACATAAAATTCATTAAATAAAACTCAAAATTCTTTTGTTTGATCTTCCTTTTTTTTTCCTTTTTTTTGGGTTTCTTAATTCTTTTGTTGTTGTTGTTTTTTTTTTTTTTCATTTTTTTTAATATTTTAAAATAAATTATTAAAAATAATATGAAAGAACGAAAATGTATTTTTAACAGTTAAATTTGATTAACGGTAAAAAAAAACTTAAAAGTTTGACTACTTAATTGCTGCCTATCAGAACAACCACTAGAAAAATCCTGTTATTTTTTCTGTCATCGTTTAATGTCAAAAAAGAAAGGCCTTGATTGTGGGCTCCCATTTATCTAACATCATCATATATAGACAATTATATACGCAAATACACAATGCAAGAGAATGTCGACAGTAGATAGATATAACACTAAACAATTAAGTTTAAGTTTATAACCATATAAGAGTTGTTTGCACTTTGCAATGAACTCCTCCATAATCATGTTATCTTCTTCCCTCCAATATGTTACAATACCTTTAATAAGAGAATCTTTCCTTTTTCTTTTGCAAAGCAAAGTAGCCGATCAAAAGTGGGGGAGTGGGGGAAGAATGGAAGATATAAAAACAAAAAAGTGATTAAAAGTAATTATTCAAAACATTATAGCTGTAAGACAGAGTTAGATGATGGGTCCATAATAAATAGATAGCCTGTAAAAGAGAACGATTTAGCTTTTTGAATTGTTTTTTTTTTTTTTTTTGAACAATTAATTTATTGAGCCACAACGGGCAAAAGGACAGCTAGACCAAACAGCCAAACAAAAGAAACAGAGCCAAAAACAAGCCAGGAAAGCAAAACCAAAACAAGACCAAGACAAAACGCCGAAACAGAGCAAAACAAAACTATGAAAAATCCCAACTTATAACATTTCCTTCAGCACCCGACCCTTATCTAGCTGAAGTATCAGCTGATGAGTTCGAAGACCTTGAGTTGAAAATCACTGTGGCATTGCCAAGGAAGCCAAGCCATTCACGAATGTCATATATGAGATTGACATGCTCATATATGAGACAGAGTTAGTAATTGGTTGTCCATATATGTCCCTCCACTTATATTTCTTCTGTAATATGTATATGTGTTTTAGAATGCTTAAACACTATTGTTAAACCATTTTCTATCGACTTAAAATGATGATAAGAACCTCATAATTTTATTCTGATATTTAGTTTATTTATTTTAATTTTATTTGTATATTTTATTTTGTTGTTTTATTTAGTTTGAATTAGTAAATAATATTTAGTTAGTGGTAGTGTGTTTCTGGTTCAGTTATTTAGGAGTTGAGGGTGGGTTAGTTTCTTAATTTTAGGAGATGATTGAGCACAGATATTTGTAAATATATATCTTTATTTTATTAATGAAAGGAAACCGGAGAATTATTATTGGTTTCTCGAAACACCAATATTTGAGAGGTTTAAGGTTTTTTCGAATTAACCTATTTACTTTCTCGGTTATTCTTTCCAATTTTTATAACTTTTCATTACAGACATTTGGGTCTCTAACGGATGGTGTTTAGTGTTTACTAACACACATGACGATACCGGGTGTCTCCATATATAAACGAGATTTTTCATAGTAGTAAAAATTGCAGGACACAGTAAAGTAGATTTTTGAGAGCAGATGGTGTACGTGTATCACTAAAGGATTTGCATAATTAAATAACAATATTTATCAAAATTGTGTATTTTCTGCCCATTACAAGAACTCGTCCACAAACTTTCTTTATTCCTTCCTCCATGTGAATTGTGGGCCATCGATGTTTAAGAGAATCTTTGCTTCATCTTCTTTTTTTTTTTTTTTCTCTTTGTTGTTACTTCACTGATGCAGAGAAAAGCAAAAGACTGGTAAAAAGTGGGGCAGAGAAAAATAAAAAGCAAGTCAAAGTTTTTGGTTCAGTCCACAGCTTTTTCTTCCTTCAATTCGATAAATTTGTATAGGGCTCTCTCTTTTTAACACATTTAACCCAGAATTGGCAATTATGGCATTGAAAATAAGAACATGTGGGCCAACATCTTCACAAATGACATGTTGATGAGATGTTGAGGCTGAGAGCATGATGCAGGAGAGCCAATACTTATAAACTGATCACGTTAATATGTTGTGGTATTCTTTCAAATATACATCATTAGAGTTCTGAATTTCAATGTTGTGAGTGGAGTTTGTATAATATAATTATAAATTTTGTAAATATTGAACTTAATGTTTTTTTAACAGTACTGCAATGGTGGATGAGATTTGAAACGCTAGAATTACAAATTCTTACAAATATTGGAAAGTTGAAACACTGCCATGGAAGTTGCCCTTTGAAGAGTTGGATTCCATGTAGAAACAACCTGTGTGAAATGATTTTTCAGCTGATCAATACTAAAGAAACAAGAGTTTCTAAATTCTAACAAAGTCAAAAAAGCAACAAACCACAGAACCCAAAATTTACTTTGGTGAACTTTTCTGACTTGCAGCTGGATAAGCACCCAACAATAATACAATCGTGACTTGGTTCCATGAACAATTTAAAAAGTCCAAGCTAGGAAGAAACAAACGAAATTCACAAGAAGAGAGACTACATAATGTTTGGATACTATGGCTCTATGTTTTATGGAGAAATGGAACCCAAGTTATTAGAATCATCACAATATTCTAAAAACTCATAGTATTTGTCAAATTAATTAAAATCTTTAAGGTTGACTTCGGAGATTTTAAATTAATTTTGGAAGCTTAAATTGATGATGGTTTATAGCTTAATTGAAAGATGGTTATGATTTGTTTTAATTTTGAATTGTTTCCTTTTCTTTTGTATTGTTCTGATCTTATTTTAAGGAGTTTTTTAATGGCATATTTAAAGGAGTTTGCATTTGTTCCTAGTCTTGGTTATTTTCTGAATCAGCAAGGATTAATCATATACCTGCGTTGCATCAAAACCTCACCAAGCTATATAATACAATGTAATATGTCTTTAGGTGGCTTTCTCCACTTGTTACTTTAAGAATTTAATTGTTTGGACATAAAAAAGCTAAGGGAACGAGCAAATTATACATGTAGATGATTACCTTTTACTTCATGCTTGAACTGATTTTCTTGGTAGTTTTCATCGGTTCTTTTTCCGTTTATCTTCTTAATTAAACTTTGTGGTGTTCAAACTTGTTTGATTGCAAGAAGCGAAAGTCCTCAAGTGGGAAGACAAAGGAGTTGATATTGAAAATCAGAAAACTAATTTTATTCCGTGAACATGATGCTACTCATGAAACTTTTACGCAGCTCAAGTTGTGGGTTGTGATGACACTCTCTTACACAGTGCACTAAAATTCTGATGTCTGCTTAAATTGTATATAGATGTTATTTTGTAAGCAAAGTTGATATAGTTACTACTTTAAAATGCATATAGAAATTGTTGGTTTCTGTACCGAATTTGTTATGCAATCAATCTTTTGTCCATGAAATTGCATAATAATGGAGACAGGAGAGTTAATTTATGTATGTGATGATGTTGGTAATAATGATTGTATGGAAACCAACATGGCAACATTCATATATGATCATGAGCTTTACTCTTCTAACTCAAGAATGAAATCCTCTACAGGCCCAAAGTGATCCAATTGCATCAATTGTGGGCCACTTTCTCTGAAACAAACACACCCTTCTAAAGACCAACCCACCCAGAAATGAGAAGGCCAAAGGAGATGGTGACGGAGCACTTTTTAGTAAATGAACTACAGATTCCATCCTTCAAAGTCAAGTGTCAGTTAATAACCGAAACAACCGAAAATCAATTTCGGTTGAATAGGATAAATCGGTTGATAACCAAGGAAGAGACCAGACAGAAGCACCATCAGCCCAAAAAACAGGGTAACTGTATAATAAATCTCTCTGCAGATAATCTTTCTGCGTTTGCTCGAACTCTAAGGTCATGTGTGAAGAACAAGTCTCGAAGTTCAAATATTATGTGCCTTTTGGTTGCATTACTGTATTCTTTTATATGATCTGCTCTGCTAGACTCCACCGGTCACTGTTATGGTCATGGTCAACAGTTAAATTTACTTCTTGTCTCGTGGATATATCATTGATGGTAATTTCCATTAGAGTTGCCAAATAACTGTGTACTAATTTGAAGATGATGTTTCATCATACATGATAAAGAAGGTTAATCTTGAGAAAGTAAAGGATTTTTTGAGCACCGAATATGGGCTTATTATCTGTGTACTTTAACCCATAGGTTTGTGGACAATTGGACACCAAAGTATTTAAGAACCAGAATAAACATTTAAGTCTAAACTCTTATCTAAAATTTTCCGTTTTCACATGTGCAGTTTTGGGAGAATGATTGTATGCTTCCGGTATGCATCCATTGACGTTCATTCTGTTTATCTTCCACCACCAAAACTTCACTTCAGCTATGATAATCAGGAGTGGATACAAAAAGAAGCAAACGAGGTGCAACTATTACAAATAATTGTTTCAAGTCAGCTATCAGTTCTAAATTTATAAGCTCTTATGAGATTCTTATCTTGTCTACTAGGTTCGCAACCGGGCAGAATTCCTATTCACTGAGGTGAACAATGCTCTTCATCAGATTTCAGAAAAGATAGGTGCAGGATCAGATGATGGGGGAATGAAAACAACTTAATCAAGACTTCATATTACAGAACTAGAAGGAATGCTACAAAAAGATAAAGAAGAATTTGAGGTAGGTACTATTGATGCTGCCAAAAATTGGACATCTGCCTGTTGCTTTAGTAATCTATCTTCGAGCAGCAGTCTGAGGTTTAATGTTCTCATTACTATATGCGTAAGCTATACTTAGCTCGGTGCCAAGGAGACAAATTTTTTATATTTTGCAGGAAAAATTTACCTTCATCAAATTTAGTTTGATTCTTTATTGCATTTTCTGTTTCTAATTATCTCGGTTTACCTGTTTAGGAGTCTTTACAAAAAGCATTATATAAGGAGGTAAAACTTGACCAACCTGCAATTGATATTCTTGAGATCAATAAATTGCGGAGGCAGATACTCGTTCATTCTTATGTTTGGGACCAACGCCTGATACATGCAGCCAGTTCAACTAACGACAATCTATGAGAAGGCACGGGTAATTTCATTCCAAAACTCAAGGAAAAGCCTGTCAGTTCCTCGGAAAAGCTTGTTGAAGTGAATACGACTTCTAAGCCAGGAAAAGGTTTTAGTAGTTTTGAGTCCTATCTTCTGGACACAAAGCCTGATATACATCGTAATGAAGGACTTTCTAGTGATACTGGCAAGGCAGACGGAGTTCATAAAGAGAGGGATGTGGATCGAGACCTGAATTGTAGGAATGAGGCTGAGCATTGTGTTTCTTCAAGTGAAAGTGTTAGCAATAAATCAGAATCTCAGGAATCTGGAAAAGTTGTAAGAAGAGCCCTCTCAGATGGAGAGTTTCCTACGATGGCCAATTTATCTGATACCCTGGATGCAGCATGGACTGGTGAAAATCAGCCATCAAGCATCATTGCTAAAGAGAATGGTTATTCTCTTACTGATTCAACCTTGATAGATCCCTCAACCACGGTAAAATCAGTTGCAGCCATTACTAATGATAATGGGGCCGAAATGACACGTTCTGTTATCTCTGTGTCATCTACCAAGGGGACTGATAATATGTAAAACTACAAAAGCTGGGTGGGGATGCCTTTTCTGAATTTCTACAGTTCGTTTAATAAAAATTTATCATTGAAAGCTCAGAAGCTTGCTGTTGCTGAGTACAATCCTATCTATGTCTTGTCGTTTAGGGAGTTGGAACGGCAGAGTGGTGCCAGGCTGCTTCTACCTGTTGGTTTTAATGATACTGTTGTACCTGTTTATGATGATGAACCTACTAGTATTATTGATAGGATAAAACCACCACTAACAACAACAAACAATATTTATCCTCTCTTGTGTGAACCTAATAGGAAGCAATTAAAAATAGAGCAGCAATTAACACAACCACAAGCTCAATCACAAACACAAGAACACCAAGAATTTTACGTGGAAAACCTCCCCAATTTGAGGAGTGAAAACCATGGGTCCTCCGAAATCTCTACTATCAAAATATAATGGGAATACACAAGTTCTCTCTAGTAAAACTAGAGGCATACAACACAACAATCTCAAGATTAACTAATCTTGGCAACACATGCAATATCAACAAGTAAAACAAGAGAGATAGGATTACACAAACTCGAATCCTCTGTTCTGGGTGTGTATCTCTCTGCAGAAAATTCTGAACAACGATCCGAACGGTCAGATCTAAGAACCACGAGTGAAGAACGTTCTGTCCAAATTTCAGCTCAAACGGACAGCAGATCAAAGAGATATCTCTCTTTGAAGAAGACTGTGCAATACCTCTCCTGTTTTCTGTTCAGCCCTGTTCGGAACCGCAAATCTCTCAAAAGGGAGCTCCGTTTGACAATTCCAATCTAGATCCTTGAGTGGTGAATACGCCTGCAAAATTTGAAGTCGATCGGACCACGAATTGACCTCCGATCAGCCCTCTGAAGATTTCTGGACAGCAGCCTCCAAACCCAAATATTATAGCATATGAACTTGTCTCATCAGAATACTATGCCCAGATTTCTGGGTCTGAGAGACCAAAAGATACGGCAGATTCTTCGGTTTCATCAATGCTTCTAATTCAGTGAATCTACTCACAGTTAACTCTTTGGACGATACTGGGGCTCCCAGGTTCTAGGACAAATACACATATTCTAGGACTTTAAACTTACTTTACTGGTTTGAAAAGAATTGTTTGTGTAGAAGGATTCTGCAGATAAAGTTTCATCTACGCCGTCACCGGAGGCAGCACTTGCTGAATGGCTGTGTTTTTACCTGATTCAGAAATGTGAAAAATATTAAATCAGTTTCACTTAAACTTCAAAGGATTATATTTTTCCATTTTTTAAAATGTAAATATATGAATAATGACTTTACAAGTTTAAGAAATATAGTTGAAAATTAGGTAAAAAGAAAGAAGAAGAAAATCAAGCACATTGATGCAATCGGTTAATTATCAACTCCCTAAAGTAGTCCAGCAAAATGAAATTGAAAACACGGAATACCTTTTGAACAAGTTCCACCACCTTATCTGGAGACGACCGGAGTAGCAAAAGCTTGCTCCTTGAGTGGTTTTCCCATGATTGAGTCTACTCTTTGGTTCTGACCAGCAGAGTATAATGAAACTTTTACGGTTGTTACCTAAAGGAATAAATTGAAAACTCTATTATTGAAATTTCCATTACTGAAAAATATATCCCATGATTTTGATAAATAAAAAACAAATATGTGGCATTCAGTCTAACATAGCCAGATGTTTTATGATCCTCTGAAAAAGCTCTCATCTGTTCACAAAAAGTAGTTTTAAGGCTAGAGATGACATCCAAAACTCAAACTTATGAGGGGTGACATGAGAGAAAGCAGTGCTACTCTATTATCAGAAATTGTCTCTTTTCTCATCTTACGAAGATGGAGGAAAAATGGGATAACATGCATCCTATCTGTATGATCAGACACTTCTCATAATTAACTGCTTCTTGATCTAGGGATCTGGTCCCTCGTTCAGCTTGCAGCAACCTACATCTCCATGAATTCTAAAATGGTAAGTTTTCACAAAGTATTAAGACAAACCTTGGTGACAAACGAAAGCATGGGATCAACAATTAGCTTAGCTTAGTTACTGCCATAATGAACTCCTCACAAATTGCTTTTAGGCTCTTCTCCGGTTCCTGAAACTCTGAAACTATGTTGCAGTCATAGCAGGGAAAATTAAAATGGTAACAAGTATATATGTTGTATGATGATTATAAATTTGCTATAACATGGACGAAAAATTTAAGGAGATTTTGTTGGTACATCATTCATGCAATAAATGATAACATGGAAAATTGTGGAAAATAATTTTAGAAAAACATAGGTTATTAACATATATCACTTCAGAGTTAAATTTCTCACATTTACATGTATACAATATTCTTTTTCCATCCCAACATGAACATGAGTAAATAATCAAGAAGTACTTCATGAAGCAAATGCAGCCAAAACAAGGCAGAAAATATGCTAGGACAACTGCTTCCACTGCCAACCAAAGTATTGATTATTGTGTTTAGCTCACCAGTATTGATACAGAGCAGACTTCCACTGTTTCCTGATATAATTAGATAAAAGAAAAATCAATCATTTTACTAAATAAGCAAAAGAACTGCAATATATGCTCTAACAAATTTACAAAAAGACACAAAAAGAATCAAAGCACCTGAGCCAAACCAGTGAACACTGCTGGTTCTAAACTTTGGTACAACTTTGAAAGACAAGCTAGATGGAGTTTTCTCCAAGGGTGGGTACCAAGTTTTGAATTGAAATTCATTGGCCTGCAAGTTGGTGAAATATTAAGACACGGAAGAATGTAAAGAAAGACCATTGTAACTAAAATCTAAGTCACATATCAATGTTAAGAAAAACTATTGTACCTAAAATCGAAGTAAACGACATTAGCATACAAAACAAAAAAATCATAGATTTAGAACTAATATTAGTCTTGCCTAACAACACACCTATTAAACAAGCATGCATCATATGTTTATATGTCGAACTACTAATGGACCGTGACAGATTGCATTTAAACATCATATTTTTACCCCAAGAGAAAAAGAACAAATTAGATTGTTCGGCTGTGTTCCCGTGTCCTGTATTTTGGATACATATATGACGATTTAATAACGCTTACATGCAAACTCATACCATCACTCTTAGCCAAGCCCATGTAACAACGGGTGAAAACAGAAGAGAATGCAAATCCCAGAAACAAAATGGATTCTAGAGTATAGATGCAGAGAGCATTGAAACAGCAGAAATAGTGACACTAATGTCAAATAAACAGAACAAAATTATGACAATAGACATAAAATTTGACAACACATGCTTAACAACATTAGCCCGGAGCATAGAAAGTGTTAAGGCGCTATACAGAAGTAGTTTCTGATTTCTTCTCAGCTAACTGCAGGAATATAATTTGCTATCTGCAAAACAAATAAGAGAAAGTTTAAATAATAATAGCAATGCAAGTTGAAAAATACTTCTATCATTTGCATCCAAACCTGAACTCTGTACACAAGTTCAAAAGGAAATTCAAATCGGAGAAAGCATTGCATAATTTCTAGCAGTAATGCTATTGTAGTAGACAAATTAAGAATAAATGATTATTTCTAATTAAATATCAAAATTAGTGATCAATCATGTGAATTCTTTCCATTCCAACAGATTATAGACTCATTAATTCTTTAAACTATGCAGACAATACTCTAGAATTCAGAAAGTTAAGAATATCATGGTCTTTGAAGTAGGCAACTCCATAAGGAAACTCTAACACACAAGTTTGAAATTCCCATGTGTACATAACCACAAGGAGTTGATGCTTCTTGGCAACTAATCATTTTAAGTTTCATTTACTACATCCGATTCTAAAGGGAAAGTTAAAACTAATTCAATAAGATGTCATCTATATCTGGAAAATAAAGGCATCTGTAGTTTGTGTAAACGATATTTTGTTCAAGTATGGATTGAATAACTTCCAAACTCTACCAAGTATTGACTTATGATTTAACATATAAAGACACAATATTTAAAAATAGTTAATGCAAAAGTGAATGACATGTGTTACTGATCAAACAAAAAACACACCTCATCACTGATATGTGTTCGAGCGCGAAAAGTCAATCGCTTGTGAACATGTGCTAAAATTCTTTCTAATGTAGGATGCAACCCAACTAATGACTCACTCTGTCTATTGAGTTGTTCTCCCAAGACTTCAACTTTAAGGATATCAACAATTTCACAAAGTAGATCAACATTTGTATCATAAATAAGCTTCTGCAAACTCAATCAACCTTTGCTTTTCTATTACCTGTAATGAATAAGAAAATTCGACAACCAAGAACAACTAAGTTTACTAACATTACTATAGTAGAAACATAAGTGAGGTAAATTAATCAAATTCAAGTACTGGATCTCAAATACTAATTACATTGTAAAACCCATTTCACATGATGCTATTCATCAAATTTTTGTTTTTAAAAAAGAAAAGATAATTAAACTTACACATCAAAAAAGAACAACTAACAGACGAAAGTCAGACTTTGCATTTCTACTTACCTTAAGAGCTTCATTTTCCCACTTAATATCGATGCCAAAAAACCTCTTGCTTTTATCAAAAACCTTGTCCATGATTTATCGTGTGGAAAAGTCAAAGCATACCTGTACCAGACAACTTCAGTGTTGTCATTATCATTGATTATACAACTATGAACATATATTCTTTAGGGTTCAAACATTTTTTGTCACTATTTGGGGCACTTTTTGTAAGACAATCACCACATTACTAATTTAAGTTTAAAAGACACCTATTTAGGTGACCAGACAAAAATACCCCTTTTTGTCACTTTGTGTCTTTTGCAAACGTTGAGAGAAAACCTTTTTGAACATTTTCGTGCATTTTCGAGCCTTTTTACATTGTTCGAGCCTTTTAAACAGTTATCCGAGCCTTTTTGAACATTTATCGTGCCTTTTTGAACTTTTGTCGAGTCTTTTTGTACATGAATCATGTCTTTTTGTACAGTAATCGTGCATTTTTGAACCTTTATGAATCGAGCCTTTTTGTACATGAATCGTGCCTTTTTCTACATGAATCGTGCCTTTTTGTACATGAATCGAGCCTTTTTGTACAGTAATCGTGCCTTTTTGAAAAAAAATCATGCCTTTTTGAAAAAAAATTCGAACCTTTTTGTACATGAATCGTGCCTTTTTTGTACAGTAATCGTGCCTTTTTGAAAAAAAAAATCATGCCTTTTTGAAAAAAAATTCGAGCCTTTTTGTACATGAATCGAGCCTTTTTGTACAGTAATCGTGCCTTTTTTAAAAAAAAAATCGTGCCTTTTTGAGAAAAAAATCGAGCCTTTTTGTACATGAATCGTGCCTTTTTACATGAATCGAGCCTTTTTGTACAATAATCGAGCCTTTTTGAAAAAAAAAAATCATGCCTTTTTGAAAAAAAATTTGAGCTTTTTTGTACATGAATCGAGCCTTTTTGTACATGAATCGTGCCTTTTTGTACATGAATCGAGCCTTTTTGTACAGTAATCGTGCCTTTTTGAAGAAAAAAAAATCATGCCTTTTTGAAAAAAAATTCGAGCCTTTTTGTACAGGAATCGTGCCTTTTTGAAAAAAAAAATCGTGCCTTTTTGAAAAAAAAATCGAGCCTTTTTGTACATGAATCGTGCCTTTATGTACATGAATCGAGCCTTTTTGTACAATAATCGAGCCTTTTTGAAAAAAATAAATCATGCCTTTTTGAAAAAAAATTCGAGCCTTTTTGTACATGAATCGAGCCTTTTTGTACATGAATCGTGTCTTTTTGTACATGAATCGAGCCTTTTTGTACAGTAATCGTGCCTTTTTGAAAAAAAAATCATGCCTTTTTGAAAAAAAATTCGAGCCTTTTTGTACATGAATCGTGCCTTTTTGTACATGAATCGTGCCTTTTTGTACATGAATCGAGCCTTTTTGTACAGGAATCGTGCCTTTTTGAAAAAAAAAATCGTGCCTTTTTGAAAAAAAATTTGAGCCTTTTTGAACTTTTTTTCGAGCCTTTTTACACTAGATTCGAGCCTTTTCAACAGTGTATGAAAAGGCTCGAACCAAGTATGAAAATGCTCGAACCTAGTATCAAAATTCACACAACCAGCTTAAGGTTTTAAATTTAAAAAAAAAAAAAAAAAAGCTCGGGGGCGTTGCCCCCTAACCCCCACGAGCTGACCGGGCAGCTCGACCACCGCGAGCTCAGCGGGGAGCTCGACCCCCGAATGCGTCTGCGTAGCGCCACTAAACTAATGGAGGTATGTTTTGATGTTCAATCTGCATTGGAGGTTTGTTAAACAAACCTCTATGAAGAAGATGAAAGAATAAAGTCTCAGAAAAATTCAAAGTAAGAGAATGTGTAAAGTAAGGGCATTTTTGTCCGTTCACCATAATAGGTGCCTTTTAAACTTAAGTTATTAAAGCGGTGACTTTCTTACAATATCAACTTAAAAATGTGACATTTCTCACCATTTCCACATATTCTTTATTGCCAATATGAGAAGTAATATTGGTGAATGTCAAGGTTTGAGAAATCCAGTACCTTGGTAGTGAAAGCAAGACATCACTTCTGTGCCGTTTGCAGTCATATTATCCGTCATTTCAATCTATCAACACAAAAAGTGCTCATTTTAAATACTCTAGTACTGGAAACTCTTTTGATTTGCTCCAAAGGAAAATAGCAGTACTCATAATGATAGCAAATTTTTGTCTCAATACTAAATTTTGAATATGTGTATTACTGCAACTCATATTTACAAAGAGTTAGTTTATTACCTCAGAAAAAAAAAAATGTATTTTTTTTCTTCTTCCTAATATTGATATAATAGAAGAAACTAGAAAACTCTATAACAAGAAAAAGTTAAAAACTAAAATACTAGTATTAGATAAAAAAAATTGAACTTTAGGATAAAAACCTTAACATGTGATAAAAAAAAAATGAAAAACTGAAACACTAAATAATGAATTTCTACTGGATAAGAATTAAATACTAGATATTCCCTCAACAAATATAATTTAAATTTTAATAATTTACCTCAAGATCATGAAGTCCACGATATAATTGAGCAAAGAAGAAAAGTCCAACGATAGTAGAATGCAAAATGCAGTCAATGAAAAAGATCAAGGGTCTTGATTGCTGATTGGGGGCATCAATTTTGCTTCGGGTGCAAATTCTCCTTGAACAATAAGCCATGTCAAAATCTTGATCATCACTGGGTAGGGTTATGTTTTTTGTTTTTTGAAAGAGGGTGGCTTTATGTTGTGCTTCATATATATTGGGCATATCCCACAAGATTTTATTCTGCACTTCGAATTCTCCTTATCCGAGAGCCGGAACTCAAATGTGAATTTACGTTTATGTGCCCATTGCGAAGGGACTGAAGGCCGGAAAACCCCGAATGTGATATGATCTGAGTCTATTAATGTTCCGTTTCTAGAAGCAATCCTCATATAACAAAAGATAAGATCTGAGGAGAATAATGGGCCCAATTTGGAATTATAATGGACCCACAAATCATGATTGATATAACAATTTTCCTCAAATGCAATAACAGCGCATACAACAAATCCTAAAAGTGGCCAACCATTTAAACAATCATGCCATGACATTTGTAAATTTAATTCCACAATGGATCCTTCAGCTCGATACATGAACCACCCAGGAACTTTACTTCCCGGGCAACAAAAAGTAAGCACGCCAATTTCATCACCTTCTTCATATCCCTATATCATTAAAATCATAATTATTTTAATTAGTAATTAGATTAGAAAATGATGGAATAGCAGAGTAATTAGTAAATAGTAAAGTAATAATTACCTCCATAAGAGTTGCCAACATGTTGTCGACTGCTGTCTCTTCAAGGCTCAGGCAGTTAGTAAATATGAACTCTGCATTGGCTAAGTTTGCAAATTCAGATGCATCTGGTATTGATCGGAGCTGCTTGCAACCACTTGCTGATAAATGTTTCAGAGCTGATGGTAGATCTGTTAATGATTGAAGCATATTACAATTGTCCACCTTCAGAGATGTCAATTTATAAAGTTGCTTCATGCTTTTTGGTAGTCTCTCAAAATTGTTTCCACTTAGCCCTAAACATTCCAGTGAAGATAAACAGCCAATATCTTCAGGGATTTCCTTTAAATTGCAATCATTTAAATCCAGGTTCCTTAAACAGCACGGTAAATTTAATAAATCAGTTAATCTCAAACCTCTACATCCACCACATGATATCTGCACAGTTTTATTCAAATGCATCATTGTAGACGGCAGCTGACTTATGGCAATTCTGTCCATTGAGAGATACACCAGAGATTTTAAATTCCCTAAGTTGTCTAGCAATATTTCTAATTTTGGGCGATCCGAAATATCGAGGCATTTTAGAGATATCAAATTACATAAGCTAGATGGAAGCGACTCAAGATTGTTGCATCTCCTCAAATACAATTTCGAAAGCTTCGCCAGATTCTCAATGGAATGGGGTAGCTCCTTAATTGCTGTTCCACTTAAAATAAGAAATTTCAAACCTTCCATTTTTTCCAATATTTCTGGAAAACTCTCAAGTTGGGAGCAATTCTCAAGATTTAGCTCCTTAAGAGATTTCAATTTGCAAACGTTGGTTGAAATTTGCTTGAGCCTTGTGCATTTTGACAGATTCAAATGGGAAAGCTTGATTAGATTCTCAATTGATGGCGGAACTTCATCTATTGCAGTCCCACTCAAATCCAACCGACTTAAATTCCCGGAAATCTGTGGAAATGTTGTGAGATTAATGCAGGAACTGAGATCGAGAGATTTAAGATATTCATAATGAAGAACGATGGTACTTGGAAAGCTCCTAAGACTTTTCAAACCCTGTGGAATCCAATCACGAAGGCAACTGACACGTGGAGCAAGCAGGGGATAGTCAAGCAAGCTTCTGCAGTTTTTGACTCCTATAGTCCCAAGCAATGGGGATCCTGAGAGGTCTGGTATCTCAACGAGACGTGGACAGTCATCAAGACGAAGCCACTTTAATTTTGGGGCAGGCTATAACACACACAAAAAAAAAAAAAAAAAAGATAAGGATTACATTTGACAGTTATAGAATAAAACATATACTTATAATATTAAAATATACCTCAGTGTCTTCCCAAAGTCTTTCAAGATTGCTACTATAACTCGGATCAAGTTCAACAAGATTCTCCATATTAAAATTTGATGACAGAGCTGGCAAAGGATATCCAAACCAAATGAAAGACCTTAGCTTGTCAAAAGGAGCATTATTTAGACCTTCTCGAAATTGCACTTTATTAAAACTCTGAGTATCCCGTTCATAATCATTGTAGAATCTGAGTAATCTAAGATTGTAGAATTTGAGTAATCTAAGATTGTACATCTTGTTGAAGGCTTCAAGGCTCAAATGCATATCCTTTATCTTGAACATATCTAGGAATATCCCTTGAACTGCATTAGTCCCCTGACAGCCCCAAAAGCAAAGTATAAGGTATATCATAAAAATGAATATATATTCTGAAATATTTGTATATTTACTTAAAGTGGACAAAATGTTTGCATGTTGATTCCGTCAATATATTCTTCATGTACAATGACAAGTTTTACGAAACTAATTTATTCAAGAATGTTTAATCGACTTTTGGAAGCCTATAAGAAGAAGGGCTCTCTGCTTGTTCCAATTTTTTTTATAAGAATAATAATGTGAGCCTAACAATAAAATTGTGACTTGTGAGTGATGTATAGGTGTGAGTTAAAAGTGAGTCTAGTACTGACAAAGGCTTGAGACCTCAAATGTACCTTCTTTATTTTGGACATATATATCTAGGAATATCCATTTAACTTAATTAATCCCCTAAAATTATTTTTAAAAAAAATTAAAGAGAAAACCTGAAATTATTAAAATAATAATAATAATGTGGCAATTTTTTTTTTTTTCCCGATTTATTCTGTTAATAGCTACACTCCTCTTTCAGAAAAATCAGCAATCTAGCTCCATTGAGATCACAGAATATGTCAAGGTGAAGTAATGAATATTCAAGAAGTTTTGCAGGCTGATTCTGTTAATAGCTCTGTTGGTTTCATTATTAGAAATTGAGTGGAAAACATATATTAAGAGTGAGGATCTATATATGAGTGGAGCATAGCAGATAACACTATTGTAGAGTGACTGTGTGAATCAAGTGTGAGAGAGAGAGACCACATAAGAAGTTAAGGTGCAGTGTGTGAATGATTGAACTTTATTGTGTACGTAAAGGTGAGCGGAAAGTGAGTTTAGTAACACAAATTGCACCAAGTGTAGTATTCTACATATTCATCAGCAAATTTTAAGGGCATGTAACTGTAAAAACAATAATAATAAAAAAATGATTAGAGACTTACATCACCATGCTTCAGTGTGTCTTGAACATCCTCTTCTCTCCACAACCTGCTGCGTTTGCCTGGTTTTTTGGGAGATTCTTCATAGACAATGTCCCTACCCAAATCTTGTAGCAAATCATGCATTTCTATAGTACCCCAATATGATACTGTTATTAGTGACTTATCAATAAGAACACTCAGCGAACACTCACAGTCATCGAGTATTGCTGCTACATAGTCTCGGCTTTCCCATCTTAAAAAACATGCAATATCAAGAAATACTTCCTGCTCTCCAGCATTCAATCCATCATAACTAATTTTTAACACATCTAAAATTTTACTGTCAACATTTGTTCTTAATTTGTTTACTGCACTTTCCCACACTTTTTTGCTCTTTTGATTTAATGACAAACCCAATACTTTAAGAGCTAACGGATTGCCTTTGGCATAATTTACTATAACATTTGATAGCGTCTTAAGATCTTCAGTGGGATGATTTTGCTTTAAAGCATAATTACAGAAGAGTTTAAGTGCTTCATCACGGTTAAATTCCTCAACCCCATATATGTTCGGATTATCCACTCCACAATTTCGAAGTTCTTGTTTATCTCTAGAAGTTATTATGATTCTACTTCCTTGGCCCAATCCATCAACCCTTCTAGCTAATTTTTCTAAGGGTATAAAATCAGCCACGTCGTCAAGAACAATAAAAACCTTTGTTTGATTGAGCCTGTTCTTGATTATTGGGGAAATAGTACTAGGACCGTCTAATCCTAGTTCTTTATCCTTTAATATTTCAGAAAGGATTTTCTTTTGCAGACGATCTAATCCTCTACTCTTTTTTAATTCGTCCTTAACATCTTGAATTAAACAAGCACCTTCAAATAGATGACCTGAAATTTGATTAAAAATGGCTTCAGCAAGAGTTGTTTTACCGATACCACCCATGCCCCAAATCCCGATAATTCGAACATCTGTCTTATGAAGACATAATAATGATTTAATCTGCTTGATTCGTTCATCAAGTCCAATTAGTCCTTCACAATCACTTGAGGACAATATATTTTCACCACTTAATTTCTTATAAATATCATCGACAATTGCGTTAACAAGTTTGGTGTCAGGTCTGCAAATGAAAATATCAAACACTAATAAGTACGAATGACTACAACAGAAGCATACTAAAATGACTTAAAATATTTTAGCCAATTAGAAAGTGGAAATATGTAAATATAAAAAAATGGAAATATAAAGCTACCAACATAAATGATCACATCGTATTAATTAAATATGTAAGGACTCCAAAGAATTATGGTTGATGCAAAATATGATTATATAAAAATTGTGAGGGGTAATCTAAAGCACAAACTTATATTCACATTAACCAAATGATATATTCATATATAATCTATCACAAGCAGTAGTTAAAAAGAGGGGGAAATAAGAAATAAAATGAAAATTTTGAAAAATGAGTTTGTATGATCTATTCCTTCAAAAGGATGAGGTGGGATGAGGTGAGGAGGACTATTGTTTACTTATTTGGTGGCTCTATTGCCACCCAAAACTTGAAGTTCACCCTACATCCTTTTTAAATTTTTAAATTTTCAATTTACATTTTAGTCCTTTTAAATACCAAAACTAGCCTTCGAATGATATTACTTTTCTCTTAAAACCCATTTAATCAATTAACAAAATTGTTATAGCATCATGAGTAATGTTCAATCGAATTGATTTTTACCCAAAATTTTGATTTAAAAATTTTGAAAGGCATATGGGTATACCCATCCCTTCCGCACCCATATGCCTTTCAATCGTGTGTATATGGCGGTACGGCGGGTTGTATATGCAACCCATGTGGGGCCATGTGCCATACCGCCAGCAACCCATGTGCCATACCGCCAGCAAATACTAGAAATGAACCCAATGTTTAAAAATCAA
Organism: Acer yangbiense; assembly: GCA_008009225.1. Lineage (NCBI taxonomy): Eukaryota > Viridiplantae > Streptophyta > Magnoliopsida > Sapindales > Sapindaceae > Acer > Acer yangbiense. The sequence goes on from CM017765.1 coordinate 43,264,760, forward strand.
TGATTCGTTAACTGTGTTTGCACATCAATGTTTCTGATTAATAAAATTTTAATTTTCTTATTTCTTAAAAAAAAAAATTAAAAATTAAAAAAATTAAAAAATTAAAAAAACTATCATGTTGACCTAATTTAATCATTTTCGGTATATTGTGGTTGGCTCTAGCATATAAGTAATGTTCTTGGAGCAATCCATGGTCTCAATAATGGGATTAGATCAAATAAGTTTTTCTTTTCTTTCCAAATTTAAAGATTTTTTTTTTTCTGCTCTTCCAAGTTCCAACAATGGTATCTTATTATGTGATGATATCCTTCATTTTTAAATAAATAATTGTGACCTTTTAAATAATTTTAAATATGGATATTTTAGTCATAATTTGTTATTTATTTATTTATCAAAATATAAGTGTAGGGAAAACTTTTTTGGGTGGCAATAGAGTCACCATTGTTTATTTTCATCAAAATTAGGACTTTTAGGTTGCGTTTGGTGCGCGGAATTGGATTGGATTGGATTGGATTGAATAGGATTGGACTATTTTTAAGGGATTGGATTGGATTGGATTGGATTGGACTGGATTGGACTGGACTGGATTAAATTAGTACTGTGATATGTTTGGTGCAATATGGAATGGATTAAAATAATACTGTCTCTTGTTTGGATATGATAAGTATTTGAAATGATATAATATTTAGTTTTTAATAAAATATATTAATATTAATTTAATCCTCTCTCTCTCCATTCTCTCACAAGTCACAATCCTTCGATCTCTCTCTCCCACAACATTGTTTCTCTCGATTTGTGGTGTCTGGGTGGTGGTTGGTGTTGGTATTTATGAAGGCAGATGTGTGGTGGCCGGTGGCAGAGAACCGAGCCGGTAGAAGAACAGTTCGCACCTCCGATCGCCACGAAAGGGAACCTGGGTGGTTTGGATTCGATGTGGTTTAGGGATGGCGACATATGGTGGATTTGGGTGGTGGATTGATTGGTTTGGATTTTGGGTTGGTGGTGGTGCCGATTTCGTGTTTGGGTTTAGATGGTGGTGCCGATTTCGTGTTTGATGCATGTGAAATCTGTGTTGAGTGTTGGTTTGTGGTGGTGTTTGGGTGGTTGGAAAGCTGAAGAAGGCGACGGCGGTGGTGGTGGCAGCAGTGGTGATAGTGATGGTGGTCTATTGAATGAAATTGATTTGGGGATTTTATTTTTATTTATTTTTATTTGGTGGAGATAAATCTCCAGATCCATAAGTTTTTTTTGTTTGTTTGTTGGTTTGAGATGGTGATTGACTGATCCATAAGACCTCTGGATCTTCACCATCTTCACCACCAGACTACCTTCTTCTCATGTATTCCTTTCTTCTTCAATGAAAATGGTGATGATGATGTATGTCTAGTTAGGAAAGTGAAGGAGTAGTAGATCAAAAGATGGAAGAACCATCTCTAGATCTCTGGAAAGTGAAAGATGAAGATCAAAAGATTAAAAAATATATATTAATTGAATTAAAAAAATTGATGGGCCAGTGAAAGATGAAAGATGAAGATCAAACATAAAATATATTAATTTATTAAAAAAATATTGATGGCTTGGGACTATTCTGAAACCCAGCCTTTCAGGCGAGACTAATTAGTCCCACTACAGCCACTTTAATTGTGGGCCCACCGGATTTGTTATCCTATCCGGTCAGCTCACCAAACAAGGGATTAGGATTAATTTATGTCCAATCCTATCCAATCCTGGCAAACAAACATAGCCTACAGTACTAAAAATCAATTTATCGCAGATCTCTTTTTCACTTTTTTTTTTTTTTGACAGTTTTGATTTTTTTTCATTCAAAATCGTGGTTTTTTTTTTTTTTAATGTTCTTGGTATAGTTAAATAACTAGCATCAAAATTGTGTATTTTTACTTTTTTTTTTTAAATTGTGTATTTTCTGCCCATTATTACAAGAACTCTTCCACAAACTCTCTCTCCCTTCCTCCATGGGACTATAATAATTGTGGTGTGGGCCATCAACTTTTATCATCTTTGTTTTTTTGTTTTTTTTTTTTTTCTCTTTCGATGTTACTTCACTGATGCAGAGAAAAGCAAAAGACTGATCAAAACTCAAAAGTGGGGCAGAGAAAAATAAAAAGCTAGTCAAAGTTTTTGGTTCAGTCCACATGTTTTTCTTCCTTCCATTCGATAAATTTGTATAGGGCTCTCTCTTTTCAACACATTTAACCCAGAATTGACAATTATGGCATTGAAAAAAAGAATATGTGGGCCAACATTTCCACACATTAACGACATGATGATGAGAGCATGATGAGGGGAGCCATTACATTGCTTTAAACAGATCATGTTAATATGTTGTAACTTGTAGTAATCTTTCAATATACATCATTAGAGTTGTGAATTTCAATGTTTTTTAAAACTACAATGGTGGATGAGATTTTAAACGCTAGAATTACAAGTTCTTTCCAATATTGGAAAGTTGAAAATACTGCCATGGAAGTTGCCTTTTAAAGATTTGGATTCCATGTAGAAACAACCTATGTGAAATGATTTTTCAGATGATCAATACCAAAGAAACAAGAGTTTCAAAATTCTAACAAAGTCAAAAGCAACAAACCACAACACCCAAGAGACAGTAGTACAATGTAATAAGTCCAAGGAAGAAACAAACGAAATTCACAAATAAGAGACTACATAATGTTTAGGAAAATGCACACAAGAGAGAGAACCACACCAATCTATAATCTATGTATTAAAATATAACGTCTTTAGGTGGCTTTCTCCACTTGCTGCCTATCATACAAAATCCGCCACAATTTTTTCCACAAATTGTATCCAATGGCCATCCAGATCCAGTTATGAAAAAAATATATATCAAAAAGATAAATTACTAGCCTGTTGTAGATGATCAATCATAACGAGTTCCTAAACCTTCTCTTTTAATTGTCAATAAGAAAGTTCTAAACTTTTACAAGAATAATAAATTCCGGAGAAGCTAAAATAAATGTATGATACCCTGAGGTAAAATAATATAATTCGCTACAGATTGTAACAAAGAGAAATATATCTAATCAATCACTATGTACTGTCTAAAGTATTAAACCACACAAAAGAGTTCAAACTCTAGTAATAAAAGTCAACCCCTATGTGTATAGTCAAGATTATTGGAAAAAAATGGATATAGTTAATGGTTCAAAAAGAAAGCTTCACAAACAATTTACAGGAGACTGTCGAGTTGTGCGTTCAGATCCGATATTGAGATCATATTGATGAGGCTTTGTTTCTCAGGTGAATACTCTGATTTCAGCAGGGACTGCACTTGGATATGGGCTTCCATAATATTAGTCCTGCATAAACATATAAATTGTAAACCATTCAGAGTTACGAGACATATTTTAGTGTTTATTGCATCTCCACATAAGAGTATAAATAATAAAATCCGTCTTAATGAAGTCACTCAAATTCAAAACAAAAAATTCGAATCATCAAAATGCCGTATGAACAAAATGATAACAAAAAATGCACTATCAAAACTTTGTTAGAATCACGACATTAGAGATCTTTGCACTATCAAAACTTTATTAGAATCATGACATTGGAGTTTAAGATCATAGGCTCGTAGCACAGAAGCATAAACAAATAAACAATAGACTTATTGCAAATAAACTTGGGGAAGATTGGCCTCTTTCAATTTTTCCCATAAATTATGAGATCGATCATTTATCTCACAAGCATTCCTCTATTGACCAAAAATACATTCTAGGACTAAAACTTACTTCACTGGTTTGAAAAGAATTGTTCGGGTGGATGGATTCTGCAGATAAAGTTTCATCTTCGCCATCACCGGGGGCAACTCTTGCTGAATAGCAGTGTTTACCTGTTTAAGAAATGTAAATATGAATAATGACTTTCTAGGTTTAAGAAATAAAATTGAAAATTAGGTAAAAAGAAAGATAAAAGAAAGCAAGCACGTTAATGCAATCCGTAAATTATCAACTCCCTAAAATAGTAAAGCAATAATGAAATTGATAACATAGCATACCTTTTGAACAAGTTCCGCCACCTTATCTGGAGTAGCAAAAGCTTGCTCCTTGAGTGGTTTTCCCATGACTAAGTCTACTTTTTGGTTCTGACCAACAGAGTATAATGAAACTTTTACAGCTGTTACCTAAAGGAACAAATTGAAAACCCTATTATTGAAATTTCCATGACAGTAAAATAAAATCTATCCCATGATTTTTGATAAATAAAAAACAAATGTGACAGTCAGTCTATTATTACTGATTTATCCAACATTCTGAATCTAACATTGCCAGATGTTTTATGATATGCTCACAAAAAGTTGTTTTAAGGCTAGAGATGACATCCAAAACTCAAACTTTTGAGGGGTGACATGAGAGAAAGCAGTGCTACTCTATTATCACAAAATTGTCTCTTTTCTCATCCTACAAAGATGGAGGGAGAATGGGGATAACATGCATCCTATCTGTAAGATCAGACACTCTTCTTAATTGCCTTCATATTTAGATATAGGGATCTGGTCCTCATTCAGCTTGCAGCAACCTATTTCTCCATGAATTCTAAAATGTTAGGTTTTCACAAAGGTTTAAGTCAAACCTTGGTGGCAAACGAAAGCATGGGATCCACAATTAGCTTAGTTACTGCCATAATGAACTCCTCACAAGTTGCTTTTAGGCTCTTCTCCAGTTCCTGAAAGTATGTTGCGGTGATATAGGGAAAATTAAAATGGTAACAAGAAAGAAGAAAAAATGAGAGATTGAAGATTAATTCAAAATTGTCTTATCTTCTATGGAATGATAAAGTTGTCATGCACACCCATAAACTTGATCAAAATAGTTTATCATGTGTATCTAGGGTAATGCAGAGCATTATGAATTCAAACAGAAATTTTTTTATCACATCTTATGTGGCATCTTAAAAACAGTATCAATGCACGTTTTATATTATCATAATTTCAAAGAATTACGACTTGTATGATGGCTATATTTTTGCTATAACATGGTGAAAATTTTAATGAAATTTTGTTAGTACATCATTCATGCAACAATGAATGATAAATCAGGTAAGAGTGGTGATCCCATATTCCAAAATAATTTTAGAAAAACATAGGTTATCAACATAAACCACTTCAGAGTTAAATTCTTCTCATGCTTACATGTATATAATAATCTTCATTAAAGTATTAAACTGAACAATCTTTTGCCACCCCAACATGAACATAAGTATAATAATCAAGATGTACTTCATGGAGCAAATGCAGCCAAAACAAGGCAGAAAATATGATACGGCAATTCATTTTATAGATTCACCTTCTTCGCATCTATTTGACTTTCTAAAACTCGGGGAGATAAGGTCCTTGCCAATGAAGTTGATCTTGACCAGTCAAATAGTGAGGCTTGACCTCTGAGTATCCGCCTTAGGTGCTCCTGGCCATCGTAATTTATGTATAAATAAGACATAAGACATTAGTTCTATATAAAAGACATAGACAACTTAGTTAAAAAGGTAAATACCAAATGCGTTCAAATTGGGCAATGCTTGCTCCAGAAAAACTAACCAGCAAATGTGAGAAATCAAGTTCCTTGTGTGTCACGGAAAATTCTATATCAAACGGTGCAATCTGAAAGGCAAACTTATAAGAGTCAAAAATCATGTAACATATCACCTAATAAAATAAACACCACATTAACAAAAGAGAGGGAGGGATTAAGGAAATAACCTGTTCCCTTAAGATTAGAAGATGCTTGATAAGAAATGCCCATCCATTGGTGTTGACCTTTTTGTAATGAGTTTACTAGCTTTCTGCAGCATTTTTTCTTTTAATATGAGCACCAACTATTACAAGTTCAGAAACACAAAGCATAGCATTTCACATTTTCACGTATATGCTTGCCACATGCTAGAATAAGACTCATAATGTGAGTCAGCCTGTCAAGGCAGGCAACTAATAATGGACTAGCAAATCCATAAAGAAGAGCCCAACCACTGCCTACCACCAGAGTATTGATTATTGTGTTTAGCTCACCTGTATTGATACAGAGCAGACTTCCACTGCTTCCTGATATAATTAGATAAAAGAAAAATCAATAATTTTACTAAATAAGCAAAAGAATTGCAATACATGCTCTAAAACAGTAAAACATTTACAAGACACAAAATTTAAGCAAAAATTATCGTCCTAAGAATCAAAGCACCTGAGCCAAACCGGTGAACACTGCCGGTTCTAAACATTGATACAACTTTGAAAGACAAGATAGAGTTTTCTCCAAGGGTGGGTACCAAGTTTTGAATTGAAACTCTTCAGCCTGCAAGTTGGTGAAATATTAAGACATAGAACAATGTTAAGAAAGACCATTGTACCTAAATCGAAGTCACCGATCAATGTTAAGAAAAACTATTGTACCTAAAATCGAAGTAAATGACATTAGCATACAGAACAAAAATCATAGATGTAGAACTAATATTAGTCGTGCCTAACAACACACCTATTTCACAAGCATGCATCCTACGTATATGCAGAACTACTAATGCTGATCATAACAGATTGCATTCACACATCATATTTTTATCACAAGAGAAAAAGGACAAATTAGATTATTCGGCTGTATTCCCATGTCCTGTATTTTGGAGACATGACGATTTAATAACTCAGATGCAAACCTATACCATGACTCTTAGCCAAGCCTATGTAACAAAGGTTAAAAACTGAAGAGAAGGCAAATCCCAGAAACAAAATGGATTCTATATTATAGATGCAGAGTGCATTGAAACAACAAAAATAATGACTCTAATGTAAGATAAACAGAACAAAATTATGAGAATAGACATAAATTTTAAGAACGCTTAACAACATTAGTCCAAGGCATAGAAAGTGTAAGGCACCATACAGAAGTGGTTTCTGAATTCTTCTCAGCCAACTGCTCCAGCTTTGCAGGGTAATTTAAATCTTCATCAAAAGGAATATAATTTGCTATCTGCAAAACAAATAAGATAAAATCTATATAATAATAATAATAATAGATTAATAGCAATGCAAGTTGAAAAATAGTTCTATCATTTGCATCCAAACCTGAGCTTTGTACACACGTTCAAAGGAAAATAAAATCGTAGAAAGCATTACATAATTTCTAGCAGTAATGCTATTGTAGTAGACAAATTACGAATAAATGATTATTTCTTCAATCTCAAAAACTAGTGATCAATCATGTGAATTCTTTCCATTCCAACAGATTACAGACTTATTAACTCTTTAAACTATGTAGACAATACACTAGAATTCAGAAAGTTAAGAATATCATTTTCTTGGAAGAAGGCAACTCCAGAAGGGAACTCTATCATTCTGATCTTTCACAAACATGCAATATTTCCAAGCACACAAGTTTGAAACTCCCATGCGTAAATGATAACTCTTATTTCTACACATTGTGTAGCCCCTTACTTTTATCTTTTATGCTTGTTTTCCGGGTAAAACCGGGTATTTAATGATTTAAATAAGTGTTTCAGGGTATTTTTCATCATAGGGGCTAAAGTGTAAAAATGGCAAAATATTGGGGCAAAAGTGCAATTTTCAAAAGTTCAATTTTGCTCCCAAATTCGGCGATTAGGGGCCGCCGTTTAGGGCACAGAAAGGGACCAGAAGACCCACTTTTTGTAAATCAGCGCCCTAGGGCGCAGAATAGGGCGCAAAACAAGGCGCGGAATTTCAACGAAAGCTTCCTGCAGAATGCTCAACTTTCGGGGCTCATATCTCTCTTCTCCAATCGAACTGGGTTTTGTTCTTTATATGGTTGGAAAGATCCAGAAGTCTTCTTTCCAGAGGTTCTTTAAGATCATGATTCCGACATTTGTGGAGAAAGTTATGCCCGTTTCCGTACCGGTGCGCGCTGCTGGAAACCCATCCGCGAAATGCCCAATTTTCAGCCACTGAAGGGCATTTTCGTCCTTTCCCCCATTTCTGACCTAAACCCTTATCCCCACTATATATATCCCCTCTTCTCTTCAGTTTTTACACAGAATCCACACTCTCCCTGTCTCTCTCCTCCGCCCAACTCTCTCTCTCTTCCATCTTCTTCATCCTTCTTCATCTTCTTCACATAATAAGGAGAGACCCACATGGAGGTTCTTCCTCCATGGGAGCCCACCATACATCTCCACAACACCATTTCTCACTTCCTCCATCCATTTTAGGGCAGACTGCAAGGAATAGGAGTGGTCTTTGGACCAATTTCGAGCTAGGAAAGCTAGGAGCTTCTTTGGAGGATTTGTCTTCAAAGGTTGTCTCTTATTTGCTCATTTCTTTGTATTTCTTGCTTCTTTGATGTGTAACCCTGATTTGGGGAATATTGTAAACCTACACTTGTGTAATATATGTTGTTTGTGCTTAAATTCGGTTGGGTTTTGTTTCACTCTTTGTTAATTTCATGAATTTAGCTTTAATTGCAATATCCATGTGTGTAGAGGTCCGAAATTGATATGTGTCCATGATTGGGATTAGGAGTAGAGTAATTTAATATAGGAGTAGTGTAATTTAACTTCCCATGATTGTTGATTGATTGATGGATGACCAAAATGCCATGTTTAGAGTAATTGGAGTGTTAGAGATTTAGCTCTAAAGAGTGGGAAAGGTTTCAGTTTAGGCATTTAGTTGCTAAATTGGCCTGGGTTCCATATTCTTGTACTTAATGAGTCTTGTTATCAAGGCACAATTGCTCATCCTTGGCCGGATTGGGTAATAAATTGATTTAGGGAAAATTCCCAAATCAAGAGAATGAACCCTTGACCTGTACTGAATGGTCTTAATGAATAATAACCAACTTGTTGCACATTGTTGTTTGGTAAACTTGTTTCTCATGTCTAGCCATCATAGGGAGATTGATAAAACCGAATCCGTATCTAGAGTAAAGACAAACTGAATTCCTCTTGTGCTTGTGTAGTTATATGGATATTTCATTGCTTAATGCTTTCACTCGGTTAGCCACCTTGTGGATGATATTTAGGCTATGTGTTATATATTGCGTGGTTCACATTAACATGTCCAGCGTGATATCCTCTACATTTGACCAGACAGTGAGAGATACACTAGGCTGGCGTGTAGAGCTCATGTGTGTGTCCCACAGTCCTTAATGAATCCAAGCATTTATGCATGGATGTAATCTCTAAGACATCGAGAGAGATTAGAGATTAGAGATTAATTAAGGGGACACGAGCATATAACATATGTGTTGTATGGGTATCTTGTATTCTTAATGCTTTCACTTGGTTGCCATTCCGTATTTGGTTAGCCATTGTGAATGAATTATTGGCTGTAGTATGGCCCACGCGGTTGCGCCTTACATGCCCAACGAACTACCACTGTATATGACCAGACAGTGAGAGATACACTAGGCTGGCATACAGGGCTCTTGTGTGTGTGCCACGATACTTAATGAATCCATGTATTGTGTGGATGTGATTTCTAAAACTCGAGAGATATTAGAGATCAATTAAGGGAACACGAGCCTATGATATACTTGCATATTGAGGGACTAAGTGAGTCTAGCGCTTAATTAGGAGGATTGTTACGGTTGAGTCATTTCCTTAGTGTACACCACATTTCATGCATCTTTCCATTCCATCCTATCCATGTATATATTATGGTAGTTATTTTATTTATTTATAATATTATTTACTTTTCCGCAACCGCAACACACGAGTTCTCTCGGCGTGTTGTAATAATAGCTAGAACCGGTGACGGTCGGCGAATCCCACCTCCCTGCGGAACGATACCCTCACTTGCCGCTGTGCTAGTCCCTGTGACTCGCGCGCTAGCGAGGTCGAACTTAAATGTTCAATCTTTTGACCGACATCGCAACGACGTGTCGTCAGTAAATAACCATAGGGAGTTGATGCTTTTGTCAACTAATCATTTTAAGTTTACTTCATCTGATTCTGAAGGGAAAGTTAAACCTATTTCAACAAGACGTCACCTAAGTTTGGAAATAGAGGCATCTATAGTTTGTGTGAACAAAATTTTATTTAGGCATGGATTGAATAACTTCCAAACTCAGCCAAATATTGATTTATGATTTGAAATATAAAGGCACAATATTTTAAAATAGTGAATGCAACACTAATTGATGTGTCACTGATCAAGCAATCAACACACCTCATCACTAATATGTGTTCGAGCACGAAAAGTTAATCGCTCGTGAACATCTGCTAAAATTCTTTCTAATGTTGGACGCAACCCAGCTAATGACTCACCCCGTCTACTGAGCTGTTCTCCCAAGACTTCAACTTTAAGGATATCAACAAGTTCACAAAGTAGATCAACACTTGTTTCATCAATAAGATTAGGGCGCAGTGTATAGTACAGGTAAGTAGACCTGCAAAACAAGTTAGCATTATCATGTAATTAGGATAAACTTGTATGGTGTAAAATGCCACTTAACAATCCCTCAAAATTTCCAGGAGAAGTAAATACAGACATACACATGCATACAGAATTTCTATCATAAAAACATCCATGAAAAGCAAGAGCCTCTAAATTGCCATAATTTGTGAGCAACTTTTGCAACAAAAAAGTTAGTACACTTATTCTAAACCATGAGCATTTCTTTGATTTATTTCCATGCAGTTTATTATCAAGCCATAACAGGATAGCACCACTATCGATTAACACAAGAACGAGGATAAAAAAAAATAATAGGAAAACAAGAAGTGACATGTACATCAAGCTAGAAAAACTTACAAAGGATCTATCCATGGAGCCAAACTTGAAATATCCTCTGAAGAAGATGGAAAAAAGTGATCAAAAAGTTGATGCTCAAGCTGACAAACCTACAATTATTGATAATGTCAAACAAAGTGGCCCAGAAAATCTTTCTTTCTAGAATTTTCTCACTCTCATGAGATGGGTATTTAAGCCACATGTACAAATAAAATGAAAAAAAAAAAAACAATAAAGACACTAAAAAAAAAGATAAAATATAATCCTTCCACAAAGAAACATAACTGATATCTGAAAGGGGAACAAAGAGTGGAAACAGAGTTGTATGGAATGATTCTGTGTAATGCTGGAATGCAGAATTTGTAGACTATAGTAATGTTATACTAAAATTTCGTTTGAAATAAGGCAGAATGCAATCTGTAACTTGAAGGATATGATAAGTTGTAGATTTTGTAGGTCTAATGTATCATGTGGTCTCATTAAAATCCAGTTATAATCCCACTACATGCTAGTTTGGGAGGTTAGACCAATTTGATGAGAGAGTGGAAGCTAATTTGCACTTCATACCTCTTAAACAAAATTCTATCATGCAGATATTATGAGCTTTATAAATCAAAGACATTAATCTGTGAGATCTGTGAGACTGTGATGACAAAAACCAGTATATGTCTGAGCCCTGAGGAATGTGGCAATAGCCTAAGTATTATTATAAACTACATTACATACAAGGCATCACCTACAAAAGTTATGAGTGGTATTATTGTCCCAGACTCTCAGGCATCATCATTCCCTTAAATACTTGGTAAGTACAATTGTATCTACTTCATTGGTAATCTAATATAAAATAAAATAAATGCCACCAAAAACTCCAACAGTAGAGTACCTAATTACGTATATTCTTCTCCTCTGTCACTCTAAAGGATTGGTGCTGTCATGTATTTTACTAATTAGGAAAAAAAAAAAAAAACCATGGCAAACTAATCTCTTGGCACATAACGTAATTTGTTATAGCTAACAACCATGGCACCCTCTCTTAAAACTAAGGAACCTCCAAAAGAAACTCAGGTTGACCAATTTCTTATACTCAAATCCAGGATATCCCCACCAGCACCTCAAAGGTAAAAGTGATTAAAATAAAGTAATTTGTACAAATCTATATCATGAATAAAACAACCCAGATTATTTTGACCCAATGTGCCCATTTGACATGTTTCAATAAACCAGGAGATCCAGGGTTTGACAACCACCAACATGCACTAAACAATACTAGTGTATCAATGTTAAGAAAAACTATTGTACCTAAAATTGAAGTAAATGACATTAACATACAAAACAAAATTCATAGATGCAGAACTAATATTAGCTGTGCCTAATAACACACCTATTTCACAAGCATGCATCCTATGTTTATATGCGTAAGTAATAATGTTGATCATAACAGATTGCATTCACACCATATTTTTATCATGTACGAGAGAAAAAACACAAATTAGATTGTTCGGCTGTGTGGGAATGTCCTGTATTTTGGAGACATGACGATTTAATAACACTCAGATGCAAGCCCATAACATCACTCTTAGCCAAGCCTATGTAACAAAGGTTGAACTGAAGACCGAAGAGAATGCAAATCCCAGAAACACAATGGATTCTATATTATAGATGCAGAGAGCATTGAAACAACAAAAATAATGACTCTAATGTCAGATAAACAGAACAAAATATGAGAATAGACATAAATTTTAACAACATTAGTCCAATTAATTATTATAACTGAGATATTGCCCCAATTACATTCAATTTTGTGGATTATGTCGATATACAAGCGTAGGTGAAAGTTATTGCTCCTAAAGTCATGGAAATTTTTGCGGAATAATGTAAACATTTCTCCCATAGTTTATTTTAGTGATCTTGTTTAATGCTAGGGTTTTTGACTTTTTGGATCACTGTTTGATTATTGTTCATACCAAAATCAGTATTTATGCCACATCATTACTAGAATAACTACTAGAATAGGAAGTCTCTAGGTAAGCTAGGATTCAGACCTTACATTCTCCAATTCATCAAAATACTTGAGTTTACTCCGCAGTGCTTCTGCAAACTCAATCAACCTTTGCTTTTCCATTACTTATAATGAATAAGAAAATTAGACAACCAAGATCAACTAAGTTTACTAACATTACTATTAGAAACATTAGTGAGGTAAATTAATCAAATTTAAGTACTGAACCTCAAATACTAATTACATTGGAAAACCAATTTCACATGTTGCTATTCATCAAATTTAAGTGAATCAATTGAAGGCTGATAACTTGATAGTAGAAGCAGAAAGTGCATTTGTGCAATCTATCCATTAAAAATAAAAAATAAAAAAGTATCCATTTCAAGTATTCTAGTGCTCTGGTTCTTTTGACTAGCACCAAATTAAACAACAAATAAAAATGATAATATTCAAAGTTCTTTTCAGGGCAATAGCAAAGTCCTGCCTCTAGAATAGTTCAATTATAATATATTTATAAAAACAGAGATTTTGCTCCTAATATTAATAGAATATAATTTAACATGAAAATCTCTATAATACGAAAAAGGTAAAAATTAAAATTATTTCACCCACCGACAAGCATCCAAAGAAACCTCTTTAATTTTCAATGCCTCTTTAATTAGTTGATCAAGTTGCTGACACATCTCACAACTTGATGCATATTTGTTTCAAAATTAACTGCTGTTGAACACCAACCAATGAGTAAGTCTAATAATTACCAACTGCAACAAGATCATCTTGAGGTATTTCAACATCCATAGAGTATTGTTTCTTTATAATCCTACATGAAAAAATGTGATCAATAGTCCCATTCCGGCCAATATTAAAAGACTACACTTATTCATCTGTGGATATTTGTTTTTTATGAAGAAAAGATTACCAAAGGGATATAATCATTTTTCCCCCTGTAGTTTAAATATTAGATACTTTGCCCCCTCTAGTTTCAATAATGGCCATTTTCCCCCCTGAAAACTAAAATATTAGACATTTTACCCCTTTTAGTTTCAGTAATGGCCATTTTCCCCCCTAAAAACCAAAATATTAGACATTTTACCCCCTGACTGTTAGAAAGTCCGTTAGTCAACATCTTTGACCGTCAAAAACTCAATTAAATGACATTATTACCCTTAAATACATTAGTTATGCCCCCACTAATTGTTTTTAAAGAAAAAAAAAATCAGAAAAAAAAAATTTTAACTAATAAAAGTAATTTTTTTTTAAATAATTGAAAATAAAAATTATAAAATTTAATTAAACTTTAATAAAAAAAATTATTTAAACAAAAATAAATATAAAGAATTAAATGTACAAATAATTTTTTTTAAAAAAAACATTAATATAAAGAATGAAATGTAAAAATAAAAATTTCATTTAAAAAAATTAATATAAAGAATGAAATGTAAAAATAATCAAAAAATTTAATTAATGTAAAAATAATGTAAAAAACATTAATATATATATTAAAATACTGAATAATTTATTTTAAAGACATTAATATAAAGAACGAAATGTAAAAATAAAAATTTAATTTATAAAATATTAATATAAAGAATGAAATGTAAAAATAATTAAAAAATTTAATTAATGTAAAAATAATGTAAAACACATTAATATATTTTTTTTGAAATACTGAATTTTTTTTACTAAAGTTTAATTAAATTTATATATTTTTTATTTTCAATTATGTTTTTTTTAAATACTTTTATTAGTTTAATTTTTTTATTTCTGATTTTTTTTCTTTAAAAACAATTAGTGGTGTCATTAGAGGGCATAACTAATGTATTCAAGGGTAATAAGGGCATTTAAATGATTTTTTGATGGTCAAAGTTGTTGACTAACGGACTACCAAATGGTTAGGGGGTAAAATGTCTAATATTTTGGTTTTCAGGGGGGAAAATAGCCATTATTGAAACTAGAGGGGGCACAATGTCTAATATTTTGGTTTTCAGGGGAGAAAATGACCATTACTAAAACTAGAGGGGGCAAAGTGTCTAATATGTCAAACTATAGGGGGGAAAATGATTATTTCCCATTACTAAACTTACACATCAAAAAAGAACAACTAACTATTGAACTAACAAATGAAAGTCAGCCTCTGCATTTCTACTTACCTCAAGAGCTTCATTTTCTCACTTAATGCCAATGCGAAAAAGCTTCTTGCTCTTAACAAAAACCTTGTCCAAGATTTATTGTGTGGAAAAGTCGAAGCATACCTGTACCAGACAACTTCAGTGCTGTCATTATCATTGATTATACAACTATGAACATATGTGAAGAAATGTTGGTGAATGTCAAGGTTTCACTAATTATGTGCTGTTTGCAGTCATATTATCCATTATTTTCGATCTATCAATAGAAAAAAGTGTTCATTTTAAATATTCTAGTACTGAAAACTGTTTTGATTTGCTCTAAAGAAAAATAATAGTACTCATAATAATAACAAAATTTTGTCTCAATACTAAATCTTGACTATATGTAGTGCTGCAACTCATATCTACAATTCTACATAGAATTAATTTATTACTTCAGAAAGAAAAAAAGAAAAAAAGAAAAAAAAACAGAGATTTGTGTTTTTTCCTAATATCGATATAATAGAAGAAACTATAAAGAATCTATAAAAAGAAAAGGGCAAAAACTAAAATACTAATATTAAATAAAAATTTGAAATTCTATTGAACTTTAGGATAAAAAGGTCCTAGCATGTGATAAAAAAAATTGAAAAACTAAAACACTGAATAATGAATTTCCACTAGATAAGAATTAAATACTAGATATTCCTTCAACAAATATAATATAAATTTTAATAATTGATCACTTGGAGTTGCTTGAATGGCTTACCTCATAATTGATCAAAGAAGAAGAGTCCAACAATAGTAGAATGCAAAATGCACTCAATGAAAGATCAAAGGTCTTGATAGCTGATTGGAAGCATTAATTTGCTTCGGGGGTGCAAATTCTCTTTGAAAGCCAGAACTCAAATGAACAATAAGCAATCAATGAAAAAGACCAAGGGTCTTGATTGTTTTTTGTTTTTTGAAAGAGGGTAGGGTTATGTTGTGCTTGGCATATATTGGGCATACCCCAAAAGATTTTATTCTGCAATTAGAATTCTTCTCACCTGGGAGCCATAACTCAAATGAACAATTTGAGAAGCCACTTTCACTTTTCCGAGGAACTGAAATCTTGAAAAACCGGAATGCGATATGATCTGAGTCAATTAATGTTTCGTTTCTAAAACCAACACTGATATAAACTCCGCCGTTTCTAGAAGCAACCGTGATATTATTTGGTGAACTTTCATCCCCATCACTACATGTGTACTTATAAACGACGCACAAATGTTTCAAATCACCCTTGATACAACAATATTTCTCAAACGCAACAACAGCGCATACAACAAATCCCAGGAGCGGCCGACCATTGGAACAATCATGCCATGGCATTTGAAATTTTAATTCACAACATTCCACAATTGATGATCCTTCAGTTCGATACATGAACCACTCAGGAACTTTACTTCCCGGGCAAAAAAAAGTAAGCTCGCCAATTTCATCACCTTCTTCATATCCCTATAACATGAAAATCATAATTATTTTAATTAGTAATTAGAAAATAGAAAGGGATGGATTAGCAGAGTAATTAGTAAAGAAATTACCTCCTTAAGAGTTGCCAACATGTTGCTGACTGCTGTCTCTTTAAGGTTGAGGCAGTTAGTAAATATGAACTCTGCTTCGACTAAGTTTGCAAATTCAGATGCATCTGGTATTGATTGGAGCTGCTTGCAACCACTTGCTGATAAATGTTTCAGAGCTGATGGTAGCTCTGTTAATGATAGAATCTTATTGCAACCACTTACTGATAAATGTTTCAGAGCTGATGGTAGATCTGTTAATGATTGAAGCATATTACAACCATTTGCTGATAAATGTTCCAGAGCTGATGGTAGCTCTGTTAATGATAGAATCTTATTGCAACCACTTACTGATAAATGTTTCAGAGCTGATGGTAGATCTGTTAATGATTGAAGCATATTACAACCATTTGCTGATAAATGTTCCAGAGCTGATGGTAGATCTGTTAATGATTGAAGCATACTGCAACCACTTGCTGATAAATGTTCCAGAGCTGATGGTAGATCTGTTAATGATTGAAGCATACTGCAATTGTCCACCTTCAGAGATGACAATTTATAAAGTTGCTTCATGCTTTTTGGTAGACTCTCAAAATTGTTTCCACTTAGCTCTAAAAATTTCAATGAAGATAAACAGTCAATATCTTCAGGGATTTTCTTTAAATTGCAATCATTTAAATATATCCTCATTAAAGAGCACGGTAAACCTAATAAATCAGTAAATCTCAAATCTCTACATCCACAACATGATATCGTCACAATTTCATTCAAATGCATCATTGTAGATGGCAGCTGACTTATGGCAATTCTGTCCATTGAGAGATCCTCCAAAGATTTTAAATTCCCAAAGTTTTCCGGCAATATTTTCAATTTTGAACAATCCGAAATATCGAGGTATTTTAGAGATATCAAAGTACATGGAAGCTTCTCAAGTTTTTTGCATCTCCTCAAATACAATTTCGAAAGCTCTTTCAGATTTTCAATGGAATGGGGTAGCTCCTTAATTGCTGCTCCACTTAAAATAAGAATTTCCAAACCTTCCATTTTATCCAATATTTCTGGAAAACTCTCAAGTTGGGAGCAATTCTCAAGATTTAGCTGCATAAGAGATTTCAATTTGCAAATGTTGGTTGAAATTTGTTTGAGCCTTGTGCTTTCTGACAGATCCAAATGGGAAAGCTTGATTAGATTCTCAATGGAATTATGTAGCTCCTTAATTGCTGTTCCACTTAAAATAAGAATTTCCAAACGTTCCATTTTAACCAATATTTCTGGAAAACTCTCAAGTTGGGAGCAATTCTCAAGATTTAGCTCCTTAAGAGATTTCAATTTGCAAATGTTGGTTGAAATATGCTTGAGCCTTGTGCATTCTGACAGATTCAAATGGGAAAGCTTGATTAGATTCTCAATTGATGGCGGAACTTCATCTATTGCAGTCCCACTCAAATCCAACCGACTTAAATTCCCGGAAATCTGTGGAAATGTTGTGAGATTAATGCAGGAACTGAGATTGAGAGATTCAAGATCTTCATAATGAAGAACGATGGTACTTGGAAAGCTCCTAAGACTTTGCAAACCCTGTGGAATCCAATCACGAAGGCAACTGACACATGGAGCAAGCAGGGGATAGTCAAGCAAGCTTCCGCAGTTTTTGACACCTATAGTCCCAAGCAATGGGGATCCTGAGAGGTCTGGTATCTCAACGAGACGTGGACAGTCATCAAGACAAAGCCACTTTAATTTTGGGGCAGGCTATAACAAAAAAAAAGAAGAAAGATAATGATTACATTTGACAGTTATAGAATAAAACATATACTTATAATATTAAAATATACCTCAGTGTCTTCCCAAAGTCTTTCAAGATTGCTACTATAACTCAGATCAAGTTCAACAAGATTCTCCAGATTAAAATTTGATGATAGTGCTGGCAAAGGATATCCAAACCAAATGAAAGACCTCAGCTTGTCAAAAGGAGCATTATTTAGACCTTCTCGAAATTGCACTTTATTAAAACTCACCCATTCATAATCATTGTAGAATTTAGGTAATCTAAAATTGTAGAATTTGAGTAATCTAAGATTGTACATCTTGTTGAAGGCTTCAAGGCTCAAATGTATATCCTTCTTTATCTCCGACATATTTAGGAAGATCCCTTGAACTGCATTAGTCCCCTGACAGCCCCAAAAGCAAAGTATAAGCTATATCATAAAAATGAAAATATATTCTGAAATATTTGTATATTTACTTAAAGTGGACAAAATGTTTGCATGTTGATCCTGTCAATATATTCTTCATGTACAATGACAAGTTTAACGAAACTAATTTATTCAAGAATGTTTAATCGACTTTTGGAAGCCTATAAGAAGAAGGGCTCTCTGCTTGTTCCAAATTTTTTTTAAAAGAATAATGGCGTGAGCCTGAACAATAAAATTGTGACTTGTGAGTGGTGTATAGGTGTGTCGAGTTAAAAGTGAGTCTAGTAGGGACAAAGGCTTAAGACCTCAAATGTACTTCTTTAATTTGGATATATCTAGGAATATCCCTTTAACTTAATTAATCCCCTAAAATTACTTTTAAAAAAAATTCAAAGAGAGAACCTGAAATTATTAAAAATAATAATAATAATAAGTGGTAATTTTTTTTTTCCCGATTTATTGTATTAATAGCCACACTCCTCTTTCAGAAAAATCAGCAATCTACCACCATTGAGATCAAAGAATATGTCAAGGTGCGGTACTGAATATTCAAGAAGTTTTTGAGGTTGATTCTGTTAATAGCTCTTCATTATTAGCAATTGAGTGGAAAACATATATTAAGAGTGGGGATCTATATATGAGTGGAGCATAACAGATAAAACTATTGTAGAATGTAGAGTGACTGTTTGAGTCAAGTGTGAGAGAGAGACCGCAGAAGAAGTTAAGGTGCAGTGTGCGAATGATTGAACTTTATTGTGTACGTAAAGGTGAGTGGAAAGTGAGTTTAGTAACACAAATTGCACCAAGTGTAGTATTCTACTTATTCATCAGCAAATTTTAAGGGCATCTAACTGTAAAAACAATAATAATAAAAAATGATTAGAGACTTACATCACCATGCTTCAGTGTGTCTTGAACATCCTCTTGTCTCCACAACCTACTGCGTTCGCCTGGTTTTTTGGGAGCTTCTTTTTGGACAATGTCCCTACCCAAATCTTGTAGCAAATCATGCATATCTATATCATCGTAGTCTGATACTGTTATTAGTGTCTTATCAATAAGAACACTCAGCGAGTAGTCACAGTCATCGAGTATTGCTGCTACATAGTCTCGTTGTTCCCCTTTTAAAAAACATGCAATATCAAGAAATACTTCTTGCTCTCCAGCATTCAATCCATCATAACTAATCTTTAACACATCTAAAATTTTACTGTCAACATTTGTTCTTAATTGGTTTACTGCACTTTCCCACACTTTTTCGTGTTTTTGATATAATGACGAACCCAATACTTTAAGAGCTAATGGATTGCCTTTGGCATAATGTACTATAACATGCATTTGATAGCTTCTTAAGATCTTCAGTGGGATGATTTTGCTTAAAAGCATAACTATAGAAGAGTTGAAATGCTTCATGACGGTTAAATTCCTCAACCCCATATATGTTCGGATCATTCACTCCACAATTCCGAAGTACTTGTTTATCTCTAGAAGTTATAATGATTTTACTTCCTTGGCCCAATCCACCAACCCTACTAGCTAAAGTTTCTAACGGACTAAAATCATCCACGTCGTCAAGAACAATGAAAACCCTTGTTTTATTGAGCCTTTTCTTGATTATTGGGGGAATACTAATGGGATCGACTAATTCATTTAGTACTTTAGAAAGGATATCCTTTTGCAAACACTCTGGTCCATTTTTTTTAATATGTTCCTTAAAATTTAGAATTAAACAAACACCTCCAAATTGATGACCTGGAATTTGTTTAAAAATGGCTACAGCAAGAGTTGTTTTACCGATACCACCCATGCCCCAAATCCCAATAATTCGAACATCTGTCTTATGAAGACATAATAATGATTTAACCTGATTGATTCGTTCATCAAGTCCAATTTGTCCTTCAAAATCACTTGTGGACGATATATTTTCATCACCCGTTAATTTCTTGTAAATATCATCGACAATTACATTAACAAGTTTGGTATCCGGTCTGCCAAATGAAAATACCAAACAGTAATAAGTAGGTATGACCACGACAGAAGCATACTAAAATAACTTAAACATGTTGACCTATATACCGTAGATTGGAAAGTGGAAGTATGTCCATAAAAAAAATGGAAATATAAAAGCTACCAACATCAATGATCACATCGTATTAATTAAATATGTAAGGACTCCAGAGAATTTTGGTTGACGCAAAATATGATCATATAAAAATTGTGAGGGGTAATCTAAAGCACAAACTTTTATTCACATCAACCACAGGATATATAAATATATAATCTATCACAAGCGGTAGTTAAAAAGAGGGGGAAATAAGAAATAACATGAAAATTTTGAAAATGAGCTAGTCAGGATGATCTATTCCTTCAAAAGGATGAGGAGAGCTGAAGTGGGGAGAGGAGTAGAGGACTATTTAAAACCTTAATTTAGATAATTGAGAATAAACAAGCCGTAACAATCAGTCAAATTGGCTTGCCAACAGGACTCAGACTATGAATAATGAGTGTGTATACCTAGTCCTTCCACACCCATGTGCCTTTCAGGCGTGTGTATATGCAAACCAGAGAAGTACCGCCAGCAAATACTAGAAATGAACCCAATGTTTAAAAATCAATGATTTGTTAACTGTGTTTCTGATTAATAAAATTTTAATTTTCTTGTTAAAAAAAAAAAATCATTTTCGGTATATTGTGGTTGACTCTAGCATATAAGTAGTGTTCTTGGACCAATCCATGGTCTCAATATTGGGATTAGATCAAATATGTTTTTCTTTTCTTTCCAAATTTAAATATATATTTTTTCTGCTCTTCCAAGTTCCAACAATGGTATCTTATTATGTGATGATATCCTTCATTTTTAATAAATAATTGTGACCACTGACCTTTGAAACAATTTTAAATATGGATATTTTAGTTGTAATTTGTTATTTATTTATTTATCAAAATATAAGTGTAGAGAGAATTTTTTGGGTGGAAATAGAGTCACCCTTATTTTTTTTATTAAAATTACGACTTTTAAGGGTGTTATTGTAATACCCGAAATTGCCTTTGAAAAGAAAAAAAAAATAGAAATAAAAGTCTATGGAAATATTAAAGGCAATTAGAAATAAATATAAGGAGTTGACTTGTAATAAAAGATTTTATTAGTTTCCTGTTTAATGGTTTTAGGGTTAGAAACTTATTGGACTCTCTCTCTCTATATATATATAATATATTCGTTATATTTGGAGAAAAAAAAAAAAAGAAATAAAGAGTAAAGGGATAGATGGCCGTTTGCCCTAGATACAATGGAGGATCGATTTGTAAGCTTCGATAAAGAGGGTTCGTGTGACTTTTGGAGTTTAGAAGTAAGCTATTGTTATACTCGGATTCGAGGTAAGTAAATTCCATACACAGCGTTTACATATCGAATATATTTTGAAATGTTTTATTTCCTAAAATTATTTGTTCATAAAATTTGATCTATCGTATGCCTATTGGCTGCTGATTTTGAAAACATAATGCTATCTTGTTTATTCGTCCTAGATGATTTTACAATTGGAAAGTTATACATATATATGTATATATATATTACTGTCTCATTGATGATCCACTGTCGGTCTTTCTTGTCTTTTATTATTTTCATTGGAAAAGCTATTTCACATCTTTTGTGGATAAATGTTGAAACTTATTGTTTTTATTTGATAAGGTTGCAAAGTAATGAAAATGTTTTGGCTCCTCTGTTAGTGGTTTATTGAATTGTTCTAAATGGTTCAGTTGGAATAATTGTTGCTCAGCGCTATTAATATCAATGGCCGGGTCACCGGGAATACATGTGTCATAACGAAATGTTATTAATGACCGGGTCACCGGGAATACAGGTGTCATAATGAAATGTTATCAATGGCCGGGTCACCGGGAATACGGGTGATACTACATGACATGAGCCTGTCTTTTATTGTTCTTATTGCTATTGAAAGTTTTTCTTCAAGCTTTACCTGATATACGTATATTTATGATTAAAGGTTTATGTTTTCAATTTTCTTGCATAAATGTGTTTTAAGCTTGAGATAAGAATCTTTCCTCATTTTTTTTACATATTTATCACTTGTTGTGTGTGCTATTTACTTACCGAGTTGACGGCTTACCCCTCGTCACCACCATTTTGCAGATTGAGTTCTTGGATTTAGAATGGATGAGGTTTACATTAGCATATGGGAGATATGTTTCGCTGGAAGATTTAATTTCATGTGTGTACGTGTTGTAAGGAATCAATTTATTTAATGTTGTAATTACGATCAGAATCTGGAAGTTTAGGGGGGTGTATTCAATTAGGATTAATTAGGATTTTTGGAGACATTTAAAGACATTTTTTAAGTGACAGATTTTCATGGATTTCTACAAACTTTTATAAATCCACATGGACTTTCATTGATTTGTTTAGACATCCATCTCAGACTTTTATGGATTTGTTTAGACATCTATCTCAGACTTTTATGGATTTGTTTAGACATCCAAGGATTTTCATGGATTTGTTATCTCTAACTTATATATCAATAGTAAGCTAATTATAACTAATTATCAAAAAAAACCTTTGAAGTTAGAATGATCAAAATTTGATACACCAGTCAATCTATATTTACGTATATATATATTTTGAGGTTGTTGCTGATGAAAACAAAGCGATTGAATTGAATCCAAAATTGGCTAAGGCTTTCATGAATTTGTTATCTCTGACTTATCAATAGTAAGCTAATTATAGCTAATTATCAAAAAAACATTTGAAGTTAGAATGAGCAAAATTTGATACACCAGTCAATCTATATTTGTGTATATATATAGTCTGAGATTGTTGCTGATGCAAACAAAGTGATTGAATTGAACCCAAAATTGGCTAAGGCTTATCTGCGTAAAGGCACTGCTTGCATGAAGTGTATATGAATTATTTTTCTTTAAAATAAAATGCTAATAAAGAGTTTTTCAAAAAAAAAAAAAAAAAAAAAAAAAAAAAAAAGCTAATAAAGAGTAAGCATTTTGGTGTTTGATTGAAGGATCTACAGATTAATTTGGTGTTGTTTTGTGCAATTCTGGTACGTAGTGAGTTTTGTACTTGTTATACTGTATATAATTATGTGACTGCAACATATTCTCACATATATAATTATGTGCAAATTTTTTTTTTCCTTTTTAATTCACAGAACATGCTGGGGATGGAAGCTTATTATTCTCACATGCATCGGTTTTTTTAATTTTTACATATTAGTGCTTTTCGTTTCTGATTTGAGAGAGAGAGGGAAAGCAAAATCCACCAAAATCTTTGGGGAGAAGGCTGGACATGTTATGACATTTGATATTTATATTTTTCACTATCAAGTCCACCAAAATCCATCAAAATCCATGACTTAAGAAAATCCTTTAAAATCCAGTCCTAATTGAATACACCTTGATTCTTGTAGACATTTTTAAAGTCCCAATTCAATACACCTAGATTTGGAAGGATTCTTTAAAAGTCCATATAAATCCTAATTGAATACCACTGGATTCATATGGACTCTTTTAAAGTCTTTAAATGTCCAAATTGAATACACTAGGATTTATAATGTCTTTAAATGTCCTCAAGAATCCTAATTGAATACACCCCCCCCTTAGTGAAATCGATGGTTTCAGCTTTTAATGTTGTATTTTGTGGATAGATTGTTGATGATATCAATTGTGGCTATTGTAAATTAAGGTTTTTTGTAAGGTTTGAACTCCGTAACATCCTAGTCCGTTGGGACCCGGATTTGGGGTGTTACAGTTATATTGCCACACACGAAAATTATTAGTATACTCAATTAATTAGTGCACCTAATGATAAAATTTGAAAATCATAAATATACTTTAAGCATAAGTAAAAACACCGAAAATATCCGTATACAATTTGTTTACTTGAGTAGATTTATTCATACACCCCCATTCAATTTGAAATCCTAATATTTACATTCTACAAAATAAATAAATAAGTACATATATATATATATTGTTTTCTTTTAATTTTTTTTGTTGGTTAACATATCAAATATTAATTTTTTTTTTTTGGAAAAGGTTAAGAGATCTAATCTAATATTTGCTAACAATGAATCTCCAACAGTAATTTTGGGTGAAACTATTTTTATTTTTATTTTTGTTGGTCGGTTAAGTTAAGAGATCAATTTTTTTTATTTTTTGAACAGGTTAGGATATCAAATCTAATATTTGCTAACGATGAATCTCCCAGAGTAATTTTAGGTGAAACTAATCCTTTTTTATTGCTAACATTTTACAAAGTTCAAAGTGAAGTATTTTTTCTGGACATGACTTTCATAGACTTTGACATGAAAAATAAAAATAAAAAGTGCTTGAATGGGTGGAAGAGATTTATCATGACCTAATGAAGTAAGAGTTAGATTTACCTCGTGACAGAGGAATTATGTCCACTTAGAAGTGATGCTTCTTTCAAAGCTTCTCTCCATTTTTGCACCTCGTCTGGAAAAAAAATTTCATGCTTGACAAAAGAATCCTTGAAACTTCCGGTCTGGTTACGCACATCAGATGGTTCAACGCCATAGAAAACAGGTATGACGGTCTGCTTATTCATTTTTCTAAGCTCCATAATATCTATAAGTTCACGTAAGCACCATTTGGAAGAAGCATAGTCTTTTGAGAAAATAATTACCGAAATCTTTGATTCTTCAATTGCTTCGGTAAGAGCCTGTGAGATTATATCCCCTCTTGTGAGTTGGTCATCCATAAATGTTTTAATTTTTTTTCCGGACAAAGCTTCATAAAGATTATGAGTAAAACCATCGCGGGTGTCTTCACCTCTAAAACTGAGGAAGACATCGTATTTTTCTTGGAGGGTGGTGGTGGAGGAAGAAGGAGATGATTGTAAATTGCCCATAGGGATGAATTACGAGACTTAATTTGAGCAGCAAAAATTTCAAGACAAGATACAAGAGATTTTTTAGAGTAGATGATTGTAACACAAAAGAATTTGTGTAGTTAAATAAAAACATCAAAATTGTGTACTCTTTGCCTCTTTCCTGTGACTTTCCGGGATCTGCTTTCCACCGACTTTCTTGACTCCTTCCTCCTTGTGACTCTTAAATACACCGAGGGAATCTTTGCTTCTTCTTCTTCTTTTTTTTTTTTTTAATCTCTTTCGTTGTTTGTTTCTTCACTGATGTAGACATGTGAATGATCAAAAACGGGGAAGAGACATGTCAAAAAGAAAAAGAAAAGGGCGGGGAAGAGAAAAATAAAAAGCAAATTAAAGCTTTTGTGCAAGTTCCCACTCAATTCTTTAATGTGAAAAGAAACACACTTTTCTCACCCAAAAAAGAAAAGAGACACATTTATTCTTCCTCTTAATTTCTTTTCCCTGGGCTTGGCTCACCAGTGTAAAAAAAAAAAAAAAAAATAGTTTTTTTTTTTTTTGATAAAACACAAACACAGCCTACATGGTTTTTTTTTACAGTTTTGATTTTTTTTTCATTTAAAATCGTGTTTTTTTTAAATGTTCTTGGTATAGTTAAATAACTTGCATCAAAATTGTGTATTTTTGCTTTTAAAAAAAAAAATTGTGCATTTTCTGCCCATTATTATAAGAACTCTTCCACAAACTTTCTCTATCCCTTCCTCCATGTCACTGTAATAATTGTGGTGTGGGCCATCATTCCATCAACTTCCATAGTTGTTTAAGAGAATCTTTACTATTTTTTTTCTCTCTTTCGCTGTTACTTCACTGATGCAGAAAAAAAGCAAAAGACTGATCAAAATTCAGAAGCGGGGCAGAGAAAAATAAAAAGCAAGTCAAAGTTTTTGGTTCAGTCCACAGCTTTTTCTTCCTTCAATTCGATAAATTTGTATAGGGCTCTCTCTTTTTAACACGTATAATCCAGAACTGGCAATTATGCATTTAAAATAAGAACATGTGGGCTAACATTTCCACAAATTAACG
Source organism: Acer yangbiense (assembly GCA_008009225.1). Lineage (NCBI taxonomy): Eukaryota > Viridiplantae > Streptophyta > Magnoliopsida > Sapindales > Sapindaceae > Acer > Acer yangbiense. The sequence continues at coordinate 43,291,298 of CM017765.1, forward strand.
ACACGATGATGAGGGGAGCCATTACATTACTTTTAAACAGATCATGTTAATATGTTGTAGTAATCTTTCAATATACATCATTGATTAGAGTTATGAATTTCAATGTTGTGACTCTTGTGAGTGGGGTTTGCCGTTTGTATAGCTACTATAATTATAAATTTCACTGTTTTTTAAAACTACAATGGTGGATGAGATTTTAAACGCTAGAATTACAAGTTCTTTCCAATATTGAAAGTTGAAAACACTGCCACGGAAGTTGCCCTTTAAAGAGTTGGATTCCATGTAGAAAAAACCTGTGTGATGTGATTTTTCAGCTAATCAATACTAAAGAAACAAGAGTTTCTAAATTCTAACAAAGTCAAAAAAGCAACAAACCAAACACCCAAGAGACGGTACAATGTAATAAGTCCAAGCTAGGAAGAAACAAATGAAATTCACAAGAAAGAGACTACATAATGTTTAGGAAAATACACACATGAAACAGAACCTCGCCAATCTATAATCTATATATTAAAATATAACGTCTTTAAGTGGCTTTCTCCACTTGCTGCCTATCATACAAAATCCGCCACAATTTTTTCCAATGGCCATCCAGATCCAGTAATAAAAAAAAAAACACAATAGCCTGTTGTAGATGATCAACCATAACGAGTAACTAAACGTTCTTTTTTAATTGTCAATAGGAAAGTTCTAAACTTTTAAAAGAATAATAAATTCCGGAGAAGCTAAAATAAATGTATGATACCCTAAGGCAAAATAATATAAATTGCTACAGATTGTAACGAAGAGAAATATATCTAATCGATCACTATATACCGTCTAAAGTATTAAACCACACATACGAGTTCAAACTCTAGTAATAAAAGTCAACCCCTATGTGTATAGTCAAGACTATTGGAAAAAATGGATATAGTTAAAGGTTCAAAAAGAAAGCTTCACAAACAATTTACAGGAGACTGTCGAGTTGTGCGTTCAGATCCGGTATTGAGATCATATTGATGAGGCTTTGTTCCTCAGGTGAAAACTCTGATTTCAGTAGGGACTGCACTTGGATATGGGCTTCCACAATATTAGTCCTGCATAAACATGTAAACCATTCAGAGTTACGGAGACATATTTTAGTGTTTATTGCATCTCCAATAAGAGTATAAATAATACAATCTGTCTTGATGAAGTCACTTGAATTCAAAACACAAAATTTGAATCATCAAAATGACGTATGAACAAAATGATAACAAAAAATGAACTATCAAAACTTTGTTAGAATCATTACATTGGAGTTTAAGATCATAGGCTCGTGGCACAGGAGCATAAACAAATAAATAATAGACTTATTGCATAAAAACTTGGGGAAGATTGGAATCTTTCAATTCTTTCCATAAATTATGAAATCGGTCATTTATCTCACAAGCATTCCTCTATTGACCAAAAATACATTCTAGGACTAAAACTTACTTCACTGGTTTGAAAAGAATTGTTCGGGTAGAAGGATTCTGCAGATAAAGTTTCATCTTCGCCATCACCGGGGGTAACTCTTGCTGAATAGCAGTGTTTACCTGTTTAAGAAATATAAATATGAATAATAACTTTCCAAGTTTAAGAAATATAATTGAAAATTAGGTAAAAGGAAAGATAAAAGAAATCAAGCACTTTGATACAATCCGTAAATTATCAACTCCCTAAAATAGTCAAGCAAAAATGAAATTGATAACATAGCATACCTTCTGAACAAGTTCCGCCACCTTATCTGGAGTAGCAAAAGCTTGCTCCTTGAGTGGTTTTCCCATGACTGAGTCTACTTTTTGGTTCTGACCAGCAGAGTATAATGAAACTTTTACAGCTGTTACCTAAAGGGATAAATTGAAAACCCTATTATTGAAATTTCCATGATTGTAAAATAAAATCTATCCCATGATTTTGATAAATAAAAAACAAATGTGACAGTCAGTCTATCCAACATTCTGAATCTAACATTGCCAGGTGTTTTATGATATGCTCACAAAAAGTTGCTGTAAGGCTAGAGAAGACATCCAAAACTCAAACTTAAAGAGGTGACATGAGAGAAAGCAGTGCTACTCTGTTATCAGAAATTGTCTCTTTTCTCATCCTACGAAGAAGGAGGGAGAATGGGGATAACATGCATCCTATCTGTAAGATCAGACACTTTTCTTAATTGCCTTCATATTCAGATATAGGGATCTGGTCCTCATTCAGCTTGCAGCAACCTATTTCTCCATGAATTCTAAAATCGTAGGTTTTCACAAAGGTTTAAGTCAAACCTTGGTGGCAAATGAAAGCATGGGATCCACAATTAGCTTAGTTACGGCCATAATGAACTCCTCACAAGTTGCTTTTAGGCTCTTCTCCAGTTCCTGAAAGTATGTTGCAGTGATATAGGGAAAATTAAAATGGTAACAAGAAAGAAGAAAAAATAAGAGATTGAAGATTAATTCAAAATTGTCTTATCTTCTATGGAATGATAAAGTTGTCATGCACACCCATAAACTTGATCAAAATAGTTTATCATGTGTATCTAGGGTAATGCAGAGCATTATGAATTCAAACAGAAATTTTTTTATCACATCTTATGTGGCATCTTAAAAACAGTATCAATGCACGTTTTATATTATCATAATTTCAAAGAATTACGACTTGTATGATGGCTATATTTTTGCTATAACATGGTGAAAATTTTAATGAAATTTTGTTAGTACATCATTCATGCAACAATGAATGATAAATCAGATAAGAGTGGTGATCCCATATTCCAAAATAATTTTAGAAAAACATAGGTTATCAACATAAACCACTTCAGAGTTAAATTCTTCTCATGCTTACATGTATATAATAATCTTCATTAAAGTATTAAACTGAACAATCTTTTGCCACCCCAACATGAACATAAGTATAATAATCAAGATGTACTTCATGGAGCAAATGCAGCCAAAACAAGGCAGAAAATATGATACGGCAATTCATTTAAAATAGATTCACCTTCTTCGCATCTATTTGACTTTCTAAAACTCGGGGAGATAAGGTCCTTGCCAATGAAGTTGATCTTGACCAGTCAAATAGTGAGGCTTGACCTCTGAGTATACGCCTTAGGTGCTCCTGGCCATCGTAATTTATGTATAAATAAGACATAAGACATTAGTTCTATATAAAAGACATAGACAACTTAGTTAAAAAGGTAAATACCAAATGCGTTCAAATTGGGCAATGCTTGCTCCAGAAAAACTAACCAGCAAATGTGAGAAATCAAGTTCCTTGTGTGTCACAGAAAATTCTATATCAAACGGTGCAATCTGAAAGGCAAACTTATAAGAGTCAAAAATCATGTAACATATCACTTGATAAAATAAACACCACATTAACAAAAGAGAGGGAGGGATTAAGGAAATAACCTGTTCCCTTAAGATTAGAAGATGCTTGATAAGAAATAGCTGCCCATCCATTGGTGTTGACCTTTTTGTAATGAGTTTACTAGCTTTCTGCAGCATTTTTTCTTTTAATATGAGCACCAACTATTACAAGTTCAGAAACACAAAGCATAGCATTTCACATTTTCACGTATATGCTTGCCACATGCTAGAATAAGACTCATAATGTGCGTCAGCCTGTCAAGGCAGGCAACTAATAATGTACTAGCTTATCCATAAAAAATGGATAACATGGTATATAGAAAAATCAAATCCAACTTATCCATCACATGGTATAGCATCATGATACAATAAAAACATGATATAACTCCACAAAGTTAAAAAATAAAAAAATATATAAAAAAATGGAAAAAGAAGAGCCCAACCACTGCCTACCACCAGAGTATTGATTATTGTGTTTAGCTCACCTGTATTGATACAGAGCAGACTTCCACTGCTTCCTGATATAATTAGATAAAAGAAAAATCAATAATTTTACTAAATAAGCAAAAGAATTGCAATACATGCTCTAAAACAGTAAAACATTTACAAGACACAATTTAAGCAAAAATTATCGTCCTAAGAATCAAAGCACCTGAGCCAAACCAGTGAACACTGCCGGTTCTAAACATTGATACAACTTTGAAAGACAAGATAGAGTTTTCTCCAAGGGTGGGTACCAAGTTTTGAATTGAAACTCTTCAGCCTGCAAGTTGGTGAAATATTAAGACATAGAACAATGTTAAGAAAGACCATTGTACCTAAATCGAAGTCACCGATCAATGTTAAGAAAAACTATTGTACCTAAAATCGAAGTAAATGACATTAGCATACAGAACAAAAATCATAGATGTAGAACTAATATTAGTCGTGCCTAACAACACACCTATTTCACAAGCATGCATCCTACGTATATGCAGAAGTACTAATGCTGATCATAACAGATTGCATTCACACATCATATTTTTATCACAAGAGAAAAAGGAAAAATTAGATTATTCAGCTATATTCCCATGTCCTGTATTTTGGAGACATGACGATTTAATAACTCAGATGCAAACCTATACCATGACTCTTAGCCAAGCCTATGTAACAAAGGTTAAAAACTGAAGAGAAGGCAAATCCCAGAAACAAAATGGATTCTATATTATAGATGCAGAGTGCATTTAAACAACAAAAATAATGACTCTAATGTCAGATAAACAGAACAAAATTATGAGAATAGACATAAATTTTAAGAACACATGCTTCACAACATTAGTCCAAGGCATAGAAAGTGTAAGGCACTATACAGAAGTGGTTTCTGAATTCTTCTCAGCCAACTGCTCCAGCTTTGCAGGGTAATTTAAATCTTCATCAAAAGGAATATAATTTGCTATCTGCAAAACAAATAAGATAAAATTTAAATAATAATAATAATAGATTAATAGCAATGCAAGTTGAAAAATAGTTCTATCATTTGCATCCAAACCTGAGCTTTGTACACATGTTCAAAGGAAAATAAAATCGTAGAAAGCATTACATAATTTCTAGCAGTAATGCTATTGTAGTAGACAAATTACGAATAAATGATTATTTCTTCAATCTCAAAAACTAGTGATCAATCATGTGAATTCTTTCCATTCCAACAGATTACAGACTTATTAACTCTTTAAACTATGTAGACAATACACTAGAATTCAGAAAGTTAAGAATATCATTTTCTTGGAAGAAGGCAACTCCAAAAGGGAACTCTATCATTCTGATCTTTCACAAACATGCAATATTTCCAAGCACGCAAGTTTGAAATTCCCATGCGTAAATAACCATAGGGAGTTGATGCTTCTGTCAACTAATCATTTTAAGTTTACTTCATCTGATTCTGAAGGGAAAGTTAAACCTATTTCAATAAGACGTCACCTAAGTCTGGAAAATAGAGGCATCTATAGTTTGTGTGAACAAAATTTTATTAAGGCATGGATTGAATAACTTCCAAACTCAGCCAAATATTGATTTATGATTTGAAATATAAAGGCACAATATTTTAAAATAGTGAATGCAACACTAATTGATGTGTCACTGATCAAGCAATCAACACACCTCATCACTAATATGTGTTCGAGCACGAAAAGTTAATCGCTCGTGAACATCTGCTAAAATTCTTTCTAATGTTGGACGCAACCCAGCTAATGACTCACTCCGTCTGCTGAGCTGTTCTCCCAAGACTTCAACTTTAAGGATATCAACAAGTTCACAAAGTAGATCAACACTTGTTTCATGAATAAGCTTAGGGCGCAGTGTATCGTACAGGTAAGTAGACCTGCAAAACAAGTTAGCATTATCATGTAATTAGGATAAACTTGTATGGTGTAAAATGCCACTTAACAATCCCTCAAAATTTCCAGGAGAAGTAAATACAGACATACACATGCATACAGAATTTCTGTCATAAAAACATCCATGAAAAGCAAGAGCCTCTAAATTGCCATAATTTGTGAGCAACTTTTGCAACAAAAAAGTTAGTACACTTATTCTAAACCATGAGCATTTCTTTGATTTATTTCCATGCAGTTTATTATCAAGCCATAACAGGATAGCACCACTATCGATTAACACAAGAACGAGGATAAAAAAAAATAATAGGAAAACAAGAAGTGACATGTACATCAAGCTAGAAAAACTTACAAAGGATCTATCAATGGAGCCAAACTTGAAATATCCTCTGAAGAAGATGGAAAAAAGTGATCAAAAAGCTGATGCTCAAGCTGACAAACCTACAATTATTGATAGTGTCAAACGAATTGGCCCAGAAAATCTTTCTTTCTAGAATTTTCTCACTCTCATGAGATGGGTATTTAAGCCACATGTACAAATAAAATGAAAAAAAAAAAAAAAACAATAAATACACTAAAAAAAAAGATAAAATATAATCCTTCCACAAAGAAACATAACTGATATCTGAAAGGGGAACAAAGAGTGGAAACAAAGAGAAACAGAGTTGTATGGAATGATTCTGTGTAATGCTGGAATGCAGAATTTGTAGACTATAGTAATGTTATACTAAAATTTTGTTTGAAATAAGGCAGAATGCAATCTGTAACTTGAAGGATATGATAAGTTGTAGATTTTGTAGGTCTAATGTATCATGTGGTCTCATTAAAATCCAGTTATAATCCCACTACATGCTAGTTTGGGAGGTTAGACCAATTTGATGAGAGAGTGGAAGCTAATTTGCACTTCATACTTCTTAACAAAATTCTATCATGCAGATATTATGAGCTTTATAAATCAAAGACATTAATCTGTGAGATCTGTGAGACTGTGATGACAAAAACCAGTATATGTCTGAGCCCTGAGGAATGTGGCAATAGCCTAAGTATTATTATAAACTACATTACATACAAGGCATCACCTACAAAAGTTATGAGTGGTATTATTGTCCCAGACTCTCAGGCATCATCATTCCCTTAAATACTTGGGAAGTACAATTGTATCTACTTCATTGGTAATTTAATATAAAATAAAATAAATGCCACCAAAAACTCCAACAGTAGAGTACCTAATTACGTATATTCTTCTCCTCTGTCACTCTAAAGCATTGGTGCTGTCATGTATTTTACTAATTAGGAAAAAAAAAAAAAACCATGGCAAACTAATCTCTTGGCGCATAACCTAATTTGTTATAGCTAACAACCATGGCACCCTCTCTTAAAACTAAGGAACCTCCAAAAGAAACTCAGGTTGACCAATTTCTTATACTCAAATCCAGGAATATCCCCACCAGCACCTCAAAGGTAAAAGTGATTAAAATAAAGTAATTTGTACAAATCTATATCATGAATAAAACAACCCAGATTATTTTGACCCAGTGTGCCCATTTGACATATTTCAATAAATCAGGAGATCCAGGGTTTGACAACCACCAACATGCACTAAACAATACTAGTGTACACTACCTGCATCAGATACGCACATCCTGATCTAGTCAACGATGGCAATGCCTCTTTCTTCGCAAATTCAGATATCCGCTGATGCACAATGCCTTTCACCTAGAAAGCATAAAATAGAGAGTGCATGTAAGAAAGAGAAGAAAGGAATATATACTAGATATCCAATCATAAACTCACCAAGGAAAGGCGCTGTTCACAGTATAATTTGTGGCATTCTGCAAGGATCTGAACGTATTCTTTCCTTGATGACCTGCTTTCAATTTCCTCCAATACTGGCTTAAGCTGAAATTACTCAAGAGTTGTTAGTTACCTCAGATGATGAGAGATCTAATTGTATAGCCTGATATGTGATTCCCCAATTGAAATGATTTTGTGTCAAAAAAGATTATAGTTCACACATTTTTTCTTTTATGCTCCCACTCCACTCACTGCTGTAAAGGTAATCTGAATTCATGTATTAATGCACGACAGCTTTCAAACTATAAAAGAGAAGAGAAAGGAAATAGTTACCTCACTTGCTGCAGCCTTGAAACGGACATAAATTACTGATGCCTCTACACCCTCAGAAACAGAAGTTTTGCTACCACCACTGCTCCGGATTGCTGCTTGGACCTGATGAAGAGAATATGAACTCAACAGAGTATTTAATAAATACACGTAGAGAATAAACTTTCAAATATCATAAGGCACTTCACCTGAGAAGAAGCACTTTTGAGAACAGAAAGTACATGTGAGCGGATCATGCCCAGGGCTCGAGACTGTTAAAACATGTAAACTCTCAAATACTATCCAACTCAAAATGGATTTATATATTGATTTTTCACAAGAATTGGTAAATTAATTATGTACCTGGAGTTGTCGAAATTTAAGCAAATAAACGCTTGATTCTGCATACTGGGGATTGCTCTCGACATACCTTAATACAGAAATTTTATATATAAAAAATTAACATCCAATATCTTTTTTCATTCATAGTAATAATAATAGTCCAACATTGCTCATTAACTTCCATGATCTGAACTGAATAATGCCAGAGGCGTAAAATTTTTAGGCATTGGTTCAATAAGAAGTTATTTACTTACGATATGCACTCATCAAGCCGTTTAAGCAGCGGAAGAAAACTCCCATTTCCAACATTCATGCTTGGAGAATAAAAATTGCTAGCAATCTGCACATGGATGTACAGTTAGACAATTCATAAATTTCATCGATTTTGGAGAAATAAAGATACATTAGTATTGTGAAATTTGGAGTCAAATCTTAATAAAGATTCACCTCCCTGGGTTCTATTTCACAAAGCATCATTGAATAACCGCAGCCTTACTTCTTTGATAATAATAAAACCTCATTCAGAAAATAGTACTTGATAATAAAAGTAAGGAAAGACACAATATGACATTTGAAACACATCAGTCTCTAGGTAAGCTAGGATTCGAACCTTACATTCTCCAATTCATCAAAATACTTGAGCTTACTCCGTAGTGCTTCTGCAAACTCAATCAACCTTTGCTTTTCTACTACCTGTAATGAATAACAAAATTAGACAATCAAGATCAACTAAGTTAATACAAAAATTATATTAGAAACATTAATGAGGTAAATTCATCAAATTTAAGTACCGAATCTCAATTACTAATTACATTGGAAAATCCATTTCACATGATGATATGTAAGTAAGGTTTCATATTATATATTCAGCTTGATCGTGCTATTCTTCAATTCTCAAGACAAAGGCAACATCGTAAAAAATAACCTAACCAAGCAATTGCCAAATATTCTTTAGACCACATTATAAAGAGAAAGAGAGAAAACCATACCAGTCGGTCGCAAGCATCATGAAGAGTTTTAGTCTTTGTTGCTACCGCATTGTGCTGGAACTGTAGTTGGTTAAACAAGTCAAGGGTTTCATCTACCTACACAGAAGAATGCTTGCTCAGAAATTAATCCAAGATAAAAATAAAAAATTGCAACAAAAACGAAATTCAAACTGCAGTTTAGCTGTGAAAATAACAAGAACATACTTGACGAAGTATATAATCACATGTTAGTATGCGCTCTGTTAAAGTGTTGACATAGTGCCGATACTTCTCCTCTGTCTATGGAAAGAAAATAGCAATGAGGTACAACAAACACATATCTACAAACACTCAACAACAAGACATGTTGCAATAAGAAATCAATACTAACCTCGGACTTCATAGCTAATTCAAGATCAGTAAACCACTTGTAAAACTGCACCAAAGCAAACATGGATTCATAATTACTGTCTAAACATATAACTAGAGTTTCATGTTTTAGGCAATGATCTTATCGACAACGACAAGATTGAGTTCAGGAATAAAAAATTATGAGCTCAATAAACAACCTGATTTGTATTGACCAAAACTGCTTCGATAGCCTCAGAATCTCCAATGCTGTGGTCTTTCGTGGCCACGGACAAGCCGGTATCCTGACCAGGGACATGCTCTTGAGCCTAAAAAACCACAAGAAACAGTTAATTCAGCCTAAAACACTCTACACTTAACTAAAAATAATCAAGTAGGAGAAAAAAAAAATAAAAACAGTACCAAATTGGGTGGAAACGGACGCTCGGAGACGGCGTGAAGCAGCTTCACCAAAGCCGATTGCTGGTGATCGTTCAAAGGAGCATTCTGCGTAGAAAGAAATATGAGCTTGAATATGAATCAATTTTAAAATGATGTCGAATTGCGATTCCATTGGAAGGATTTGAGAACTAATTAACCGAATCTAGAGCAGAACACAATTTTGGGAAAATGGGATGAAATTCGAATTAAGTAGAAGCCAGATCTGGAGGCGATGAATGAAAAAGCAAACCTGTTCCCAAGTAGAAGCGAAGTTGTAGCCTCTGGAGACGGCTCCAGAATTTGGAAGATTTGGAGGTGTCGATCTACTTGCCATCTTTTTTCTTTTTAAAAAATAAAATAAAATTATGCTAGTTTGTTCAGTTGATTAGAGACGAAGCTTCATGTTTCTTCTGCTGGGCAATTGCTCCTCCAGCATTTAAATGGGAAACGACAGTTGATAAATCTAGGAAACTACACGTACAGTGGACTGGTACAAGAACCGCGAACGGAGCGTTTTGGTCTAAGACGATGTCGTTTCACTAGACCTGTTATAAGCAAAATCGACTCTTTTAAAATTTAAAAGGGTGAAAATACCGTGAAATAACTGGTTTTCAAAACAAAAAAATAAATAAAATAAAAAAATTATCGAAGTAAGAGAGATACAAGAGAAACTGCAAACGAAAACGAATGGGGTCTAGTGTTTCTGTTTTTTGGATCGATGGGTTTGAGAAAACTGAAAATTGTGGAGACAGTGAAGTTCCATTGTTTGTAAAACTATACTGTATTAATATGATTGAAGTTATGTTGCTTACATGTTAAAATTGTGGTTGATGTGTATTAGTATACTATAGATATACCTATAATGTGTGTCCATGAGAGAAAGATTCGTATTAGTATGCTATAATTATGTCTATATTATATGTCTATGAGAGAAAAATTGTACATAAAGTGTCAACATCACATTAATTACTATATAATCTCATGATTTACGAGATGTTGACACCTAATGTAACACATCATTTGGGAAAGAATTTAAGAAAAAAATTTAGAACAGCTAGCGTTACTTTAAAATTTTTTATTGAAATAAGAAAGATACAATAGAAACTGCAAATAACAATGAAAGGGGTCTAGTGTTACTTTTTTTTGGATTGATGGGTTTGAGAAAACTGAAAATTGTGGAAATAGTGAAGCTCGATTGTTTGTATAACTATTGTGGATTTTGTGATAAATTGAGCTTTATTAAGTTTTCCAATAGTTTCAGGATATGGACTTGAACTGATATCATATAATATTTCTGGGTGTACTAATCAAGTGAGGGTACACATGAGTTTTTTTTAATCATGGCCAACCTTTCCTTAAATTATATTACTAGCAGAGTACTAAAAACTAAAAAGCTTCATCACAATTCTCATAGTTTACAACTTCATGAGCATGAATTGACAATCACAAGAGAGACATTGTGCCTCCACATTAACAAAATGAACACACACACACACTCAAGTGTAAGACAGTAACAAAATTTTTGGAAGAAAGGCAAAGGGGAAAAACATGTAATTCTGGACACAAAATTTACAATTTTTTGACATATCATGTAATTGCAGATCCAGTGTTGGTACAAGTAAAAAAACAAATAAGAACCATAAGGAACTCTCCAAATTTCTGTAAAATGGTGAGGAGTTGAAACAGTGTAAAAGATTCAGTCCTTGACATCAGTAACACCTTCTGTGGAAATTTGAAAACGAGCATCAGCTTCAGCCAGACATGGAGAACTTATTACTTTACAAATGCGCTCCTCCCCTCTTCCCTTCCGAAGAGCAAGCCTGTTGTAAGCATAGAGTTGGAACCGTTAAAAGAAATCACTTTTCATTGAAGTGAAAGTGAGAAAAAGACAACCAAAAAAACAAATCCTAAACCTTGTTGTGGAAGCATGAGCCATGATATTCCCACCAATAGGCTTAATTTGAGGTCCGGCGAAGAGGGCAGAACCATCCACTTGTGCAACAACTTGATTGGTTATCACGACAGCCACACCAAACTACAATTAAAGATAATACAAGGGAAACTATTTATGAATAACAACACTATATCAAAGATTCATAGATGGTACAGGTATACTACTACATGCATTTTCTGGAACAAGCAGGAGAATGTAAAGAGAACATCTAGAAATTCTATATACCAGGTAGAGTTCTCAAGCCAATGGTCTTTACAATCGAAATCTTTTACAAATAGTCTGGACTGAGAAAGTATGATATACAAGGGGATTCGATATTACCTCATCTGCTAACTTTTGAAGACTTCTGAGGAATTTTGCTAGATGCATTTGGCGGGCTGATAGTTCTCCTCTTCCAGAAAAATCTGTTCTATAGAGAGCAGTAGCACTGTCTACTATCATGAGAGCAAACCTGTAGAGCCAGAATCCATCAAGTTATGAGAAACCATGGTAAAAGCAAATCTTGACATGGGTGCTATGAAACTTTTAGCATTCACATTCACATTCACATTGATACTTTGATATCTTATAAGCTATATCGTCACTGACTTCTATTATAATTACTTATTGGAAGGGTTCACGCATATACAAGTAGATGGCATATCCCTAACATGGAAAATGGCAAGTAAATCATCTTCAAAATTCAAAACACAATTTTTTATACTTAATACCTTCAACAGGTGTGCATGCATGTGCATTATAGTCAAAAGCAAGTGCTTAAGTTTTATCAAGCCAGATTTTGAGTCATTAAAACCTCAAAGTCAATAGAATATTGGATGAGTTTCAGAGTTTAAGAAACAAGAGGAACTTAAAACATTATTTTTCTTATTCTGGTTTGACAATGACAAAGCAACAGAAATAATAGGGCAATGTAAACAATAGTACCTTGTTTCCACCATCATTGAGGCTGCTTCAAGCAAAAGCCGTGACTGATGATCAGTATTATATGCTCTAGCATAGGCCACATTCTCCAAGACATCGGCGCCATTCAACCCAAACCTGCAGCATTAACAACACTCATTACTGATGTCACAGACTGCAGAGCAGCATATTCATCTTAAGGTACCGTGCAACACCTCTCTGCTATTTGTAAGAGTCTCTGTGGCCTGAATGTGCCCTCAGCATCAATGTACATTGCTTTTCCCTCACCGCCTCCTTGATCTAATGGAAGCTGAAATATCACAGTGCATTTGAAGCATCTCTTAAGTAAGTGATACACTGGGTCACGGATGATAAAATTTCGCACAGCAGTAAACAAAGATGTGTATCAATAAGAAAAGAACTTACTTGGCATGTGACACACAATGTATGGCACAACTGAGTCTTTCCAGAGCGGAACTCGCCATATATCTCTGTAATAGACCCCGTCTCAATTCCTCCTGCCAGAAAAACAAAAAAAAAAAAACAAAAAAACAAAAAAACAAAAAAAAAAAATTGCATGAGACCTAAGACAACAGAATACTTGATTTCAAAAGTGGCATTTGGAGTTTAAAAATGAGCAGAAACATACCTTCCAAGACTTTGTCAAGCTCTCTTGATCCAGATGTTATTTGAATAATCTCAAGCCTCTGGGCATGAAGTTGGCTAGCACTGGTGAAACCCAAAGGCACAAGTTTGGATGCTGCCAGGAACCAAACAGTTTAAACATCTTAATTTCAAGTAGTTTCACAAATGACTATAAAACTCATATTCAAAGATGAGGGAAAATATATATAAATCACATATGGTAGGAGCATGCCTGCTTCAATAATCTTGTCAACTTTTGCTTCACTGATTCCCTTAATTTGCAGAAGTTCTTTCCTTGGGGAGTAAGCAACAGATTCAACTGTGCAAAGACCCGCATCCTTAAGCTTCTTTATGTCAAGGGAAGCAATTCCGGATGCCTTGAGTTTAACATTACAATAAACAAAAAAATGTTACCACAAATATCAGAAATATCAAGGGAAGCAATTGCAAAAGAATTCACAAATATCAAAACAACATACAGGAAAAAATTATAGATTGTTATATTGCTTATATAAGGTATTGTTAGAAAGTAATGATATTGCATTTGCAATGAAGAAGCATTATTATGCATTTAATATACATTTTTAGGCAAGAATAAAACTGGGTTACATATCCAGTCCCATTGACAAAGTGAAAAGGTAGGATTGGAGTTCAGTAAAATTGGTAAAGAAATATCTGAAGGGACAGAAGATGCAAAAAACAAATTCAAGAATAATGAAAAGGGTTACATGTGTACCATACCAAACATAACCCATTAGAGCATCTCCAATGCAAATATGTATTTTTGAGTTTCTAAATAGTGCCACATCAACATTTCTATTTATTATGAGCCCACTTTTGAAAAAAAATTAGAGAAATGCATATTCACATCTCCAATGCAATTATCTAAAGTCAAATATGCATCCATTTTATGTCCAATCATAATAAAACAATTATTACACTCTCTCTCCTCTTTTATTTTACAATTAAATGATGTTTAATCTTATTGGTGAAAAGAGTTGAAAGCTTTCATTTTATTGGTGGAAAAAGTTAGAAATCCTAATCAGCATTTCTACGAGAGTTTCTAGAATTAGAAACCTAACTCCATATTCTCTAACTTTTTTGGGACCACATCATCTCCATATTCAACTTAGATAATAGCATTTTTTCTAACTTTTTTAATATCTATCCTACGTGGCACTCCATTTTCTCCAAATGCATAATAGCATTGGAGATGCTCTTAGCATTTTGGAAAAGACCCCATTTGGGTACACTCCAGATATATTGTTATAAGATGTATATAATCCAAAATTGAGAGAAATTAAGCTTGCACAACACCAATAAAACAGCTGAAATCAACACTGATGCAAAACTTATTTTCATTTTAGAATAGCGAGAAACAATAAAGATGAAGTCTAAAAAAGGAACCCCGTTTCTTTTTATTCTAAAAGGACCCCATTTTAGTAAACAAGGAAAATTCACCAAATTGACCGAGAAAGCAAGTAAGCAATATAGGAAAACCCTTAATTGGATAAACCCTAGCTAAAGAACAAGCTCAAACTTGATGAAGCCATTCTTGAAGGCCTTTTTAATTTTAGAATCTTGAGCACAAATCTAAAGGTATTCGAACTAGGAATTGAAAGAAGAATAAAAAAGGAAAAAACAATAAACCCACAAAGAACGCTAAAAGCTACCCTTTTCCAGCAAAACGAAATTCGATTATTAGAATCTTGAGAAATTAACACAATAAAACGATTTCAACAATAAACCCATTTGAGTCCACTTTCCAAAAAAGAACTTCTTTCCACAAACTGATAAATTAAACCAGTAAAGAACCTATCTTTAGCACATCTAACAAAGAACCCATTTGTGCAAAACCCTTATTATCCGAATAAAAGCATAAATATCGCTAGAGGTAGTAGATTTATCGAATCTTGTTACCTGAAGCTGCTCGACAGGGGAAGGGCCATGCTGAATTTCTTCACCTTCCTCTAGTTGTTGTTGTTGCTGTTGTTGTGCCGTCTTGAGGCTCCTCTGCTGCTCCATTCTGGGCTCCAATACCCCTGTTGAACACTTCAACTTGCAAACCCTATACCTAGAGAGAGCAAAAGAGAAGCCAACAAACAACGATGATGGAGGGAAATGAATTCTAGATTTCTAGGATGATCTTTTGAAGTTTCAAGGGAGCGCCAAAAATATAAAAGAGGACGGAGATTGGCTTGTTGGGGAAGTTTTATAGCTTTAACAAGTCCGATTAACTGAATGGGCCTTTATTACTGATTGGGCTTGACCCGATTGGATATCTTAATACACCCCACTAAATCCAAACTTGATTCCACCATGAGGTCCAAACATAAATGTGGCTTTTTATTGGCTTGAAATCAGTTAATTGGTAGTCAAAATTGGTGATCGATGCCTTTCGATCACTATTTCTACGATTTATCATCTATTAAAATTAGGAAATATGTTGTTATATTTGCTTTAGAAAAAAATAAATAAAAAGACACATCAATATTTAATTAATTTAAATTGCGATTACATATATATATATACAGTCTTTCTATTATCAGTTCGAACTGACAATAAATATATCAGGACGAAGAATGTAGACCACAGATTATGGATAAGTTTTGACAAGTGCATACACTTTGAGTCAAAGTATGTAAATCTAGTGGTCCACATTCTTCGTCCTGATATATTTATTGTCAGTTCGAACTGATAATAGAAAATCCGTATATATATATGAGTAATGCTAGGTTTTCCAAATTTATGTGTCAACATCTTTTAAATAATAAGATTATATAATGAGTGATGTGATATTAACACTTCAGTTACCAACATCATTTATATTGGCACGTGAGGTGTCAACATGTTTTAAATAATAAGAAAAAATCTGGAAAGCCTAGCATAACATATATATATATATATATATATATATATATATATATATAGGGTCCTGTTCTGATCAGTGCGTAACATCAGTATCAATGTATGTGGACCACTGATTATTAAGAAGTTTTGACAAATGCATACACTTTGAGTCAAAATATGTAAATCTAATGGTCCACATCCAACACACTGATAAAGTTATATCAGTGTGCAATAACTTAAACATTTCTGTATATATATATATATATATATATATATATATATATATATATATATATATATATATATATATCACGGTATTATTTTTTTTAATATTGTTTTCAATTATTAAAAAAAACATGAAAACTCACCAATCAATTTTAAATTAATTTTAGTTGATTTTATCAATAGAAAATATATAATAAAATGTATATATTATTTTAATTTTTTATTAATAAAATCATTTTAAAAACTTAAAAATATATTTTCAAAAAAATGACATTGAATGGATAATATAATATTATTGTTTTTTCTTCATAATACTGCTTCCAGAGTTCCAGTTTTTGCTATTAGACGGGTTTTCAGATTCTGAAAATACAAAAATCAATTTCTTGTTTTCAAATAAAAATATATAAAACAGAAAATAAAAAACAAAAACACTGCCAACCAAGTCCTAAGAGTTTAGTGTTTTTTTTTTTTTTTCACAAAATTATTTTCCTATCAAGACATGCATGCACTTTCATGTAAGATATGGAGTTTTACTACTACAAATAACTTCTTTTTTACAGAAACAAGTTTTCAGTTTCACTAGATATGACAATAATGCATTTTACAAACATGAGAGCTTTCTTTTCGGTTTGTGAGAGTAGTTATCTTATGCGGGAAGTTTTATTCTCAATTTGTGTAGAGTAGTTATCTCTCGTTATGGGATTAGATATCCGGATCATACATGTATTCTGTTTGATCTCAGCAATCCTTTTATAATAGTTCTTGTAATACTTAAAAAATAAAAAATAAAAATTACTATGATATTGATGTTGATTATCAACATGGGATTGGCATTAATGTTTATGTCTTTATTCAATTTTTGTTCTTCTTTTACTTCTCTTTTCGATCCAATTCGGAAAAAAAAATAAATAAATAAAAAATAAAGAAGAAGTGAAATTACTGATCCGATTTGGAAAAAAAGTGAAAAAAAAGAAGTGAATTTTTAAATAAATTTGATTATAGATGACTTTTGAGATACAAAATAGAGTCAATTTTAATTTTGATTCACAAAATTAGTGTCAATATTACCTGTACTAGTACTTGATCCACAGATTCCTTATTTCCATAGACAGACGATAGAATATTCTTCAGTAATGTATCTCATTGTTTTACAAGGTCAAAAATCGATGAACCAGAGCAGAGGTAGCAACAACTTAATTCTCCAATCATCAACATTAATTGTCAGAGCAATTCAAGAGCACAAGAGCGTTTTACTGGATTCTTCTAGGAAAGAAGAATGTATAATGTATAACACATGTATATGGAGAGATGCTTCAACTTAATTGATACATACCTCATCCCATGCGTCCATATATAGTATATGCATGCATGCACCAAATCCAACAGGTCAATTCCCGAAAGGAAATGGAGCACATCAATCAAAGACATTCATTATAGGACTCAAATCACCTGTCTATATTTAATGTCCCAATTTATGTCTAACCAACCAAATTGAAACATATGAATGTAGACACATGTTCCAATTGGTTGGTTAGATTGGTTAGACACAAATTAAGATACTAGATTTGGACAAGTGATTTGAGTCTTTCATTCTATATATGCAAATACGTAACAAAAAATCAGAGTAATTAATGGAATAACGACCCTTCCATTGCCACTATTTGGATCAAATCGAAATTTCTTGTATTTATTTAGGGCCTATCAGTCGGGTTGAGCCCATATGATTAAGAACAAAGTTATTTACACTGAACTCGGCCCGCAAGTATTTAATTCAAGTCCAACCCTATTTCATTGCAGTCTCTCCATATATTTACCAGGACTATATAAACCCTTTTATACGTGGTTGTTGCCCAATTCCCAAATCGATCGCCCAAAAGTCCAACCTTTTTCTCTCGAATCCCTAATCGGCCCAAATCCAACACGCTGACCAAGATGTCAGGCAGCGGCAGCGCAGAGCATAAGGTAATTAATAATTTAATATTCCTCTTCACCTGTTTTCTTTGTTTCATATGTATACGGATTCAATTCTAACAGTTGAGTTGAATTGAGCGGTAGATCGAGTACCTGAAGCCGTCGCATTTTACACAATTTAAGTGTTTCCCAACACTAATTTAAGTGTTTGGTTGTGTAGATCAAGTACCTGATGCCGTCGCAATTTATATTTTGTTTGTGTATATTAGACAGTGTTATTTTTATTATATATTCATTATTTTTCTCTGCATCAGAGCTAACTTTAATTGATTAAAAAGTTTAGGGACTGGTTGATAGATTTTTTAATTTTGAATTATAGTGATTTTGAGACTGTGGTTTGAATGGTGCAGGTTACCCATCTTCGGTGGCTGGATCCAAACGTCCTCTATGAAAAGTTACTCAATTCAAACAGAAACACTATGGGAGTGGATTTCGGCAAGGAATCGACAGGACTATGTATAGGAGTCTCTTATACGGGAAATGTATACCCTATGTTAGCTTCGAGTTGGAATGGACGATATTTACTCTCTCCCCTAGAGAAGTTTTTGAACACTAACTATAGCTTGAAGCGTGGCGGTGAATATGAAAATCGCATGTTTGTACCAAACATGTTGTTCTCGCCACAGGTCGTGAACGCTCAAACCATGGACACCTCTGTGATAAGAGATATCCACAACAAATTGGTATGAAGTTTTTAACTTTTTATAATATTTTAACGAATTGGTGTGTTAATATTGTGTTATGTAGGATTTAAACCAAGTTTGTTAGTAGTTGTCTGTTAGTAATTATTTTGTGGTTAGCAGTTGGGAGCTATGTGCTAATAATGTTAGTTAGTTGTTATGCAATAATGTTTGGGGCAGTTGTTAGGCAGCACACAATTGTTAGTAAGTGTTCACATGTAATAGTAGTCAGGATTCCAACCTCTATATAAGGGTTGATCCTTGTTCATTTTTACTCAACTCAATCAACAGAACTTAGTTTCTAAATATTGATTGTTGTTCACATGTTATAAACCTTTTTTTGCGGGCAGAAGATTATGTAGTTAAATACTACGTTTTTGGATTTTCAGCCGATAGACGGTATTGGAACAACGAAGATAGGGTAAGGTTCTTGATGCATATTCATATGCATAGCATGAGAGGTCATGAGTGGGTCACGTATTTAATCTTGATGCATATTTAATTATGTTTTCTTTTTTGGGCACAGTATGCTTTCATCAAAGACCAATTGAAGGCTTTGGAAGCTGACGGGCAGCTCGTTACAACCTTCTTTACATTTGTCAATGAAGCAAACTCAACAAAAATTGCCAAAGATTTTCTTAAATCGCGTTTTCCTGAGCTGTTTTGCCTCGGTCGGTTTAAGCGTATGTACCCTGACATCCCTAAAATTGTGCTTTATAAGCAAAATCCCAGGAAGCTCAAGATTGATTTTGCTGCATTCCGAAAAAGGTTCATAGACGCGTATGCTGCTGCTCACTTCACAAAGGTTCAGAGGAGAAATATCATTTCTTAATTCTATTTATCCACTCGGTATTGCTTTTGTAATATGTATGTTAATTTTCTTTGTAGGCATTTTTGAACATGGGATATAGACAGAAATTGAACCCAAAGAAGAGCCAAGGTAAAGCCAAATTTGAGAAGATGAAGAAATTTGCAATCAGCTGTGGGTACAAAGTTGATGGAGGTCAAGAAGACCAAGATGCAACTGGAGGCGCTTCAATGTAAGAGCGGTTACATTTACTTACAAACTTAGCATAAGTAGGGTATTGCAAGTTTTCAAGTTCTTTATCTTTGTGTTTCAGCTCTGCTTGAAGCTGCAAGAAAAATTAATTTCTCAGATATGTCAAATCAAATAGCAGCTGAAATTGCGTTAGGAAGGTATAGCTTTTTTTGATATTCTTTTGTATATTTCTACTCTGGTTTACAAGTATTCAACACATACTCTTACATTTTCAAGTTAAGGAAAGTTTAATATATCGATAAACCAATTTCAGCCTTGTGAGATTAAGAAAAATAATAGTAAACAGAAGAAAAACTGTTTGCTGGGTTCTATAATAATGTAATTAGTTGCTTCCTGACTCTTGATGCCTGAAGGAATGTTCTGTAGTTGTGATATTTAATGTGCTCTAGTTGTCAATTTCTCTAAAGGGGTTGGCAATCACCGGTATTAATGATAGAAGATATTGAAATCGTATTCCAACCGATGAATCTAGGTGAGTTTTATCACAACCTTTTTGATCGAACTCCCATGATACTGGAAATTTTTTGTCTGTTTAGATTCTTTGTTATTTCCAGAAGACACCACAACTTTGCTAGCTGGAATATGCTTTGAAAAATTGTGCATTATGTGTTAATTATATAAATGATGGTTGTGAGATTGGTGTATTTGGTACAAGATAAGTTTCACCTTTTCATAGTTCTTGTTTCCTTAATATGGTATTTTGGTGGTTATGATGTTTATTTCTATAATTATCAGGCACAGGGGATTTGAATTCTGGCTTTGTCTCTACAGGCTTATATATACAACTCAAGCTATCATGATGGCAATGGTAGTTCCGACAACTTGAGACGACACACAATACAATAGTTGATCAGGAGTCAAGACATGGCAATGTAAAAGATGGTTTGTAGTGAGACTTACCAAGCATGTGTTAAGCTGACTTGTTAACACATTCACTGGATTAAATGCTTAATGTGTATTATGTGAACATTAATTTGTCAATGAAAACATGCTATGACATTGCTTGGAATCTGAAATTTGTTTGATTGTCCGTCCAATTGGAAGTGTATACTATATAATGATGTTAGCTTACAAGTTTAGCTCCCAGATTTTGTCTACATGTTTCTTTTGTTCAATATCATTATTGGTTTTTCCCTTGACTTTTAGCTTTCTTAACAGTTTACATGTTTATGATTAATTTGTGTTTTCTTGTTTCTTGTAATAAGCATATGGATAAAATCTTATTCTTTCTTAAAACTGTTTATTTGATGAGATACATTATAAATATCAGTTGTAAGGAAGTACATAGTTGTATCTGGCAATGTATAGAATGTAAATAAAAAAGGGTAGAGAAAAATATATGAAGTTTGTCTCTACCCTCGTTTTGTTGAAGTGGTCAGTTTCATTTCATGACAAACCCCAGATGCATACTTAATGTCCCCCAGCCCATGGCTTTTGATAGTAATCAGTAAGCCCAAAATGTCGTAATAATATTTCTATTAGGTTTTTAGTTTTAGAGGAAACTTAAAACATTTTAGAGATGTCGTAACATATGGGTCGGGCGGCCCGTATCCAAATCTCAATTTGAGGGCCAAACGCACATCCAAGTTCTATAATTGAGAGGGTCGAGCTTGAATATTTAGGCCCGAGCATGAAAAGTCGGACTTGAGCGTAGGGTTGAACTTACATAATGAATAAAAAATGAGATTTTCTCCTTACAATCTAAATTTTCTCTTTCTACACTCATTTTCTAAATACACTTCATTCTAAAATCTTAAATTTTTAAAAATTCTATATACACTCCATTTGTTCCAAAATTATCCTTTTTATCTTTTAATACTTATTTTAAACACCTCATCATAAAAACCAAAATTTTAAAAACAAAAAGTCATTTAGTTTCAATTTCTTTTCATTGAATACTGTATCCAACCCACACAAGTCCCATCCCCCACCCCTTTGTTCTGCACTTACACTTAAAAGAGCACCATGGCTACTTCAAATTTTTTTTTTTTTTCATTTAACTATTTTTCAAAAAAAAAAAATATTAACAGAAAACAATTAAGATAATAAAAAAAATCTGTAATTTTTTTTTCTTATTATTTGTTTATGCAAAAAGTCAGCAAAAATCAACACTTAAAAAAATTGTTTGTTTCTTTTTGTAAATCATTCTCATTACTTCGTTATCAAATAAAACTTTAAAGATATTGAAGTAATATTGGAGTCTAGAAAAAAAAAAATTTGTTGAAAAGAAGAGTCTAGCAAAATTGTTTTACAGTGTATTTAGAATTATTTTTTTTTGTCCTTTTTAGTAATTTCAATTAGGATAAAATTGTCATATAAAAAAAAATAACTAAAATGGAGTGTGGAAAGATATTTAGTGGATTGTCAATAGCATCACTCATAAAAAATAAAAAATAAAAATTGTGATATTTGCACAACTTAAAAACCGAATTTAAAATTTCAATATAGTCCTCAAGTGAAATTACTTAAATGGCATGTTTACTAATTAGGAAATAAAAGGGAATTAAGTTTTGAATTAAGTTCCTGATTTCTGAATTCCACTCTTTACTAAAATTTTAGGAAATTAAATTTAAATCTCACTTTAGGAATCAAGTTCCCTTTCCTAATTACAAAAGGAATTCATGATATTTTTCCAAAAATATCCTCACTTAAAAAATTAAAAAAAAATCATCTTCTTCATGACTATTAACTTTTGTTTATAATTTACGTAAATCACATTTGTTTAGTTTTTTTTTTTTTTTTTTTTTTTTTTTTTTTTTTTTTGTAATCTTCATATTGGTTTACATAATTTATAATTTATATAATTATAGCCATGTGATTTATATAAAAATTCATCTTTATATATACATATTACAAATACCATTTATGAACTAGAAATAACTACTGCACTTTTCAAAATAATAATACAATTAATAATAATAACCACTACATATTCATATCTCTTATATATATATATATATATATATATATACAGTTAGTGGTGGCCATGGTTCCGGTTTAACCGACGGTTTTGTCTGTGGTTTAACAGGAACCGTATGGACCAAACCGGACTGAAAATCGGAAACCGAAACCGACGGTTTCAAAACCGTTTTTTGGTTTCGGTTTCGGTTTGGGGGGTGCCGAAACAGGACCGAAACCGACGGTTTTGGAACTGGTAAAACCGCCGATTTTTCATATTATTAAAAAAAAAAAAACAATTAACCCACCACTCAGACGCTGCAACGTGGCAGCGTCTTTAAAAATTATTACCGTTGACAGCGACCATTTAAAAAAATAAAATAAAAAATAACCCACCAACCAGACGCTGCCACGTGGCAGCGTCTTTAATAAATATTACCGTTGATAGCGACCTTTAAAAAAAAAAAAAAAATAACCCACCAATCAGACGCTGCCACGTGGCAGAGTCTTTCAAAAAGTTACCGTTGAAAGTGACCGTTTGAAAAAAAAATAAAAATTGGACCAATAAAAGATTGACACGTGGCACACAGTTTGAAAAAAAAATTACAATTTGGCCGTTGGGCAGTCATCAGATCAGACGACCGTTCTGACATCTGATGACCCCAACGGCCATGCATATATATTTTTTTTCACCTATTAATTTTTTCTATTTACAAAGCCACCCCTTTCTATTATACTCTATAAATACCCCCCAACACTTCATTTTTCTTCACACCACTCTCATTCTCTCAACTTCTCTCAATCTCTCTCAATCTCAAATTCTCAGTTCTCTCTACATTTACAATTTTCTTTAATTCTCATATCATATATTAATTATTTATTCTTTTTTTTTTTCTAGCATACAATATATATTTCTTATATTTTTTACCATCATATATTTTTTTTCACCACTATTATTCTAACAATATATTTTTTTCAATCATATATATATATATATTACTTGCTTACCACTATTATTTCAACAATATATATTTTTCATTCAAATATTTTTTTTTTTTAGTTGCTTACCACTCTTATTCCAAATTTCTAACAATATATTTTTTTCAATCATCTATTTTTTTTACTTTGTTACCATTATTATTCCAACAATTTTTTCTTAACATATATCTATATTTTATTATTATTAATTTTTCAATGGCAAGTGGAAGTGGAAGTGGAAGTGGGGGAGATGGTTCAAGAAATGTGAACAGAGGAAAGGGTACAATGCAAAACTTGTTGGAAACCATTGGTGATGCTGTCACTTACGACGATGTGACTTTTCACCAGTTCCTTCAAGATCGATTTGGATCCGATCACCCTTCTATTCCTAATCCCCCTCTAACAATTCCCGAGTTCGACGGACTCGACCCCATTCACAATACCCCCCAATACTAATGAAAATGTATCTAACCCCCCACCCCCTTCGGATGATTTTTTTGCAGGTGAAGGTGAAGAAGAAAAGCCGACGAAGTCCGATCTCTTCAAAATGCATATGAAGAAAACTAAGTTACAAGATAGATCTTTCCATATACAGTGCAATCACTTCACCAAAACATACAATGTTCCAAGAAGCTTCGGATATGGCATGTTTTGGACCCATGTCAGAAAAACTCACCTGTCCAAATTCGCGAAGGCGAATAACCAAGCCCAAATCGCTAGGTACGCAACCTCTTCTAATCAATTATTTCATTACACGTCTGAAAAAAAATAGAGAACAATTAGCATTAATGGTTGCAACTGAACACTTACCTTTTGGTTTTGGTGAGAAAGTAGGTTTTGTTAATTATTGCCAAAATGCATTAAATCCTGCAATGCAACGTGTTCCTAAATTCACTCTCACACGTACACTAAATGGCATTTACAGAAAAGAAAAAAACAATTTGAAAACATTTTTTGAACAATTTCAAGGTCGCGTTTCCGTATGTGCAGACATATGGATCGACAATTTTGGTAGTCATTCATATTTGGGTGTCACATGTCATTATATGGACAATGACTGGGACATGCAAAAAAGAATTCTTGCATTTCGTGTTTTCGATGACTCGCATTCAGCTCAAAATATTTTTCGACTCCTTAAAATCATTTTTCAAGAGTATAATATCTTAAACAAAATTTTTCCTATTGGCTTTGATAATGCTGCAAGCAATACCGCATCTATTCCTTTATTACGGGACTTGTGCAATCTCTATTTTGGGGGTAAATTATTTCATCAACGTTGTGCATGCTATGTTTTAAATTTGTGTGTTCAAGCTGGATTAACAGAGCTTTCTGCTTTTATTAGACCAATTAGAGATAGTATTAACTATATTTGGAGGCATAACAAAATCATGAAACAATGGTTAAAGTATTGCTCTCTGAATAATATGCGTCCCAAAAAATTTTCTCGTGACATTACCACTCGTTGGAATTCAACTTATAAGTTGCTTAGTGAAAGTGTTGAATATAAGGATTTATTAGTTTCTTTTATTAATTATAACGTTCCGTCAATTTCTCTTGAATTGAACCATTGGGATGTATGTATAAAAATTCTTGAATTGTTACGTGTTTTTAATGATGCTACCATTGCTTTATCTGGTGTTTACTATCCCACTACTCATTTATTTCTTACTCAAAGTGTTAATATTGCTGGTGCATTTAATGAATGTAAATTGGATGATCAATTGAAACCATGTGTTGCTGCCATGAAAACAAAATGGGTTTCGTATTATGGGGAGATTCCAAATATTTACTTGCTTGCACCGTGTTTTGATCCACGTTTTAAATTAGATTGTTTGCAGGATTATTTAGACAATTATTACAAATGTTTAGATTTAGAGGTTGATATTCTTCATCATTGTGCTTCCGTTAAAACTTTGCTTTATGAATTATACAATGAATATGTTAGAATGTATGGTCAGTCTTTCAACGTGCCGGTTTCACAACCCCAACCCACATCTGGTGGTAGTAGTTCTTCCGCAAAATTTCAATTAAGGGGTTTGGGGGATCGATTGTTTTCCTAAAGATCCAAAAAATTACGAACATCTCAACTTAAAAAATAAAGAAATTGATTGCAATCTCAATTACTATACAACCCCAAACAAGGAGAAGGTGGTTGCAAACACAATTATACAATTATTACAAAAAGATTCATGCATTAATTGTAATCACACATACAAAGGCATATAACATTATGAAGAATCATCATGCATATCAAGACATATGAAATAACATCTTCAAGATTCATCATATCAACCAAAAGCATATGCCAACATTTATCAACTCGAAGCATGTGAACATATCATAAAAGAGAACAAAGTCTAGCATACTATGCTCCCCCTTGATAAGTGCTCTATCTAAGATCAAGATAGAGTATTGTTCACAATGAGATCCACACAATCACACATTCAAGCAATTAGATAAAATATTTCATCACTTTTCAAAGTCGAAGAGAGAATCATAGATTTTCATTAATCTCTCAAAAATATTCTCACATTGCTAATGAATCAAGCACATAAGCAAAATATGTGTGTGTGTGTGTGTGTGTGTGTGTGTGTGAATGCTTCTCACATATATAAAAGGAGTAATTGTGATATCAACATGCAAACTCTATCCACACCTAGGGGTGGGCGTTTAATGGATCGGTTCACTCGAAAAGTGAACCGATAAAAAACCAATAATATCCATTTTTTGAAAAAGTGAACCGATCCGATAAAAATTAAAAGTGTGAACCGATCAAAAACCGATTGAACCGGTTCGGTTTTTTTGGTTTTAGGCCATCCAAAATTTTCAAATAATAATAAGAAAGCCACTCTCCTTGGCTACACTAATGATCTACCAGTGTCCTACAAGTCTCCATCTTTAATTGCAAGCAAAAGAACTAATGAGAATTGATTAATTGAAATGATCTAACCCTTGCCAACAAACAAATGCAGAAAAGCTGCAACCACAAGAAATGTAATGATAACTTTACCAAATATGAAACAAGATTCCTTTCATACCCAGGAATTATAAGACAGGAATATCTGTTACAAATTTTTCTCTCTTTTGTAAAAAACCAAAGTTGTATCTGAATAAATTGTAACTACCACAAATGCGAAGATCACATACTAGTGCCATTTCAAGTCCACCGCCCAATGCAGCTCCTTCAATAACAATAATGGTGGGAATCCCAAGTGTCTATACAAACAAATACAAGGGATATAATTGCTCAAACTAAGATAAAAATTCAATACAAAATGAACCAGTATAAATACGTGTTATAAGGATTTATGAAAAATTAAGTAAAAATATAGGGATTGTTTATTATATACACCGGTTCTCGGTTCGATTCATCGGTTCGAACCCTTGAACTGAAAACCGAACTGGAATATCCAGTTTTTAAAAAAATGAACCAAACCAAACAGAACCGGTGAACAATGAAAAACCCGAAAAAAACTGATTGGATCGGTTCGGTTCACCAGTTCGGTTCGATTCACTAGTTTTTTGCCCACCCCTATCCACACCTATCCATCTAAAACATTTCCAAAAATAGGTCAAACCGATATTCATCCGGGTTTTTACTTTTAAAAAGAATAGATATCAACATATGAGCATGTGTGTACATGTGGCTTGTTTACCCATTTCCAGTGTTCGAAAATTCGGTCTGGGCGGCGGTCGACCGTCCCGACCTGACCAAATCGGTGAAAAAAAAATGGTCAACGTAAAGTCAACGGTCAACGGTCAAACCTAAAAAAGTCGACCGGCTAGGCGGTTCAGACCGCATAATCGGGTCTGGATGGAGTCAAAGCCGTTGACTCCGCCCGAACACTTTTTTTTTTTTTTTTTTTTTTTTTTAAACCGTTTTGCTTAAAACGGCGACATTTTGAGTCTTCTATCTTGTTTTCTTCCCAAAGACAATCACAAATCCCCTTTCACTGAACCAAAATCCCTAATTTCAACCTTTCAACCTTGAGAAAAAACAAATCGCAATCGTAAAACCAAAATCCCCTTTCAATCGGCAATCGCAAAACCAAATCAAGTCTCGACAGTCGACGCTCTTCTCGCTCTCAGAGTCTCATTTCACTTCTCCGACCGACCAAATCAGGCTCCTTTTGTCGCTGCCAATCGCTAGAAACAGCCTCTGTTGCCGACCAAACCAGCTTCCATGTGTTGGGCTTTGATTTTGGTGGATTTCTGGGTTGATTTTGGAAGGAGTTTGGGTCGTTGGTAGAGAGAAGGCAGAGCAAAAGTAGAGAGAGAAGAAAGCGTGAAAGAGAGAGAAGAGAGAAGAGAGAGAGAGATAGAAGAAGGCGTGAAAGAGAAGAATCAAGATAATATGTGGAAGAAAACTGGCGTGCAAGTGAGAGAGAAGAAGGGGTGAAAGACTGAATGTCTGAATGAGAGAAGAAGATATTTTTGACTTTTATAAAGTAAATTTGTAAAATAACAAAAGACACCCTCTTTCAATGCTAAAATCTAAAATATACAAAAAAAAGTAAAATTATATCAAACATGTACAAGAGATACAAACAAAACAATAAGGGAATTTATGTTGATAATTTTATATGTATTTCTTCATAATCGGTCAACGGAAAAAGTCAACCGCCTAGAAATCCGCCTAGGCGCTAGGCGCTGGTCCACTGCCCGACTAGCGCCTAGCGTTTACTAGAACACTGGGTATTTGACAACCCGACCTTTTCACAATTCTCAACTATACACCAATAAGCCTTTTTATTTTTTATTTCTTTTAGGCTTAGAATCAAAGATTTTTTTTTTTTTTTTCCAATGATTCTTTTCAACACTTCTTTGATTTTTCTAACAAAAACATATACACCTCATGGCGGCTTTCACTCATCACAATGGCGTAGCCCTTTCCTACATTGGGCGGCTGCACAACCAAGGTGTGTAGCCCTTTCCATGAGGGTGCTTGTTGAATACTATGTAGTGCCTAGAGATGCACATTTTTCCCCGGGGCCCCAATTCCCCACGTCCCCATCCCCATCCCCATTTGGGGATTTTTTTTGGGGGAAAAATGGGGAAATAGGGGGGGTGGGGATGAAAATCATCCCCAAATTGAAACGGCCCTCCCCATCCCCATTTCCCCATTTCCCCCACAATTATGTTGAAATGGGGATGAGGATGGGGGGGAGGTCCCCCATCCCCATTTCCCCATTTCCCCCAAACATATATAAATATAATTATAATATATATTTTTTATTTTTTTTGTTTATTCTTTGAAAACTCTAACTCCCTAAGTATATATACACATTTTATATAAAATGCACTAATGAATTTTATTTTGTATTTGTAATGGAATGTTTATTTTTTTAGTTTAATTTGTAATTTTTAGTCAAACGGGGAAATGGGGGAACAGGGAAAACAGGGAAATGGGAAAAAACGGGGAAATTGGGGAATTGGGGATGGGGATGGATATAGGTCACCCCAAAATTCCCCTTCCCCATTTTCCCCAAATGGGGGGGTGGATGATGGGGGAAGGGTATGGGAAGTCGGGATG
This sequence comes from Acer yangbiense, assembly GCA_008009225.1. NCBI lineage: Eukaryota > Viridiplantae > Streptophyta > Magnoliopsida > Sapindales > Sapindaceae > Acer > Acer yangbiense. The sequence goes on from CM017765.1 coordinate 43,320,925, forward strand.
GGGATGGGGGGACCTATATCCATCCCCATTCCCCAAACGTGCATCTCTAGTAGTGCCGAAGTAAAATGGATACATATCAAAGGTCTTCTATCATGTATTAAGCAATAGGCTTCTAGATGCATCCATAATCTACACACTTCAACCACATATACTCAAAAACTAAAACATATAAGAGAAGCATTGATGCACTTTTCAAAAATAAGATTTTCAAGCTCAAGTGCATGATCTAGAAACAAAGTGAGTAGCTCTCAAAGACATTGATATATAAAATAAGTTTTGCTCATCAAGCCACTCAACAATCACACAAGCATTTCAAGCATCATGTATAAGATCATTGTGAACACATCACTAAAAGATCTTTAGAGAGCAAATGTTAAGGAGAACCATATGAATGCAATACTAGTTCTATAATATGACATGCTACATGATGTAATGCAAACATAGAGTCAAAAGATGAAAAGCTAGAAAGCAAGCACTAGGATATAGAAATTACCTAAGCAAGCTTTTTCATCAAATGCAAAGCCTTCGCTCTTTTTATGAGCTCTCTTGGCTTGTTTGTCCTCATGACAACAAGTTGTTGGTGTTTTATTCCAAGAGAATAAAGACTTAACACTTCAACTCAAACATATACAAAAATGACTTTCTCCAAAAGTCTTAACATAATTTTCACCATATAGATTTCATGATATACAACTTCTCAAAAGTTAATCAACGGATTTTGACTATCATAATGATATTTGTGAGATAGCTAAGTTCATGTCAAAGTCATAGAGAAACAAAGCTAGCTAGCTAAGTTACTCAAAACAAAGTATATTTTTTAGGGGGTAAGTAGTCAGCACCTTAATTGAGTGGCATTGGAAGTATGGTCTGAGTTTGCGTGCTGCCACCACAAGAGCTAGTGCAAGCTTTTCCAGTCGACTATACCTGGTTTCGGCGTCGAGTAGAGTTTTGCTTACGTATTAGACTGGGTTGTAAGGTTCATGATTTGTATTAACTTGATTCCATTGCAAAACGCTCTATATTTGTATTAGTTGTTGCTTAGGATGTGCTTGGAAGAAAAGAAGCTTAAAAGGTGAAGAGCAACGTTTAGTGCAAATATCGTTTTCAAGAGGTGAAAGCGTCAAAGGTATATCTTGACTTCTATCCTCTTGCAAGGCGTTAGCGCACACACACACAATTCATACATGTGTGTCCCTGCATCGTAGTTTAAACATTTGGTATAACACATTCACACACTTCTTAGTATGCACATGCATTGGTCTTTTATAGACAAACATTGTAGAATTGCATGCTTTGTGACTATCTCTTTGATATGGCATGCTTGTGTGAATTTGTGTTTATTTGTTTGTGTGTTTTATATTTTGGACTTGAATATGTTCTTATTTGATTCCTTATTGAGTCCCGGTCGTTTCGGTTACTCATTCATAAGGTTTCGAGTCCAAATGATGTAGCTACGTTACTTTGCATTCTCATTCGTTGAGTTGACTTCATCGTCATTTTTTGAGATGATTTCTAAACCATTTTTCAAAGTTTTGTAGTCATAGTCGTAGTCATGCATGAGGGAGTCACGGTTCATAATCCAAAAATAGATTCGAAATCAAAGTTCGGATGCTCAAGATACGGCTGAAGAACGTGAGGGAGCGCGCGAGAGGCAAGCATGGCCAAAGGCCATGCATTGCCCACCACGTGTGGGAGCCGTGGGACCCACGGCCAGAGCACCCCTCTGGTCCAGTGTGGCCCACGCGCCCCCCATGGGGTGCTGACATGGCAGCCTCTGATTGGCTCACGTCATTCTCTCTCTTCTCCATCTCTTTTCCCTCCATTTATATTCGAAATCCCGAGCAGAATTCTTTACAATTTATGATTTCTTGTTTTGATCATATCTCTCTCATTTCAACTCCGAATTGAGTGATTCAAAAACCAAAATTGTTGGTCTTGAAGAGAGCTACAAACCCCAAGTATAATTTCAGAGCTATTTGAGTTCGTCAGTTTTCCCAGTGATCTGATTTCAGTACGAGTCTCAACTTTTGTATGTGAAACTTCTTCTTCTCACTTCATCTTTTGATCATCTCTTTTAATCTTCCTAATTGATAGATGATATGTGTTTAGAATTTTGTTAGATCATATTCTAGGGGTGGTTGATCTATTGATTGTTGAGTTTTAGCCATTTGATTTCAATTGAACATATATTGCTAAACTTGACCTATCTTGAAATTGATTCTAGAAATGTTGTATATGATGTGCCTTATGTTATTTTCTAGGTTTAATTTCATCATCTAAGAACTAAGATTTTTGTGTGATATATTGATTATTCATATCTTGTTCTTATTGATTCACATGCTTTGATTTCTAGATACATTTGTGATTACTTGTTGAAAGCATATTCTTGATTATCACTAAGCATGTTCATAGAGCTTGATTGATCATCTTGCTTTATTTGATTGTGTTTGCATCATTTGCATCACTTAGATCATTGCCATGTGATAGGTTGAAGTCTCTTGCTAAGTGAGTGTAGCTTTGTCTTAAGCAAGAAGTCTTGGCTAGGAAAGTGTTCCGGATAGCTAAGCAAGAAGTCTTGATTAGAGTCGGGAGGACTCGGATAGTCAACCAAGAAATCTTCCTAGAGACGTGAGCGTCTTGGATATGAAGTTGCTTTCTAGAGGTGTAGGACACATCTCGGATAGGAAGTAGGCTTGGTAGTTCACTTGCCCGAGGGTAGATTAGGAGGTGATAGCTTGAGCGGATATCATGTGTTGATAGCTTGAGTGTGTAAGTCCTTTTCATATAGTAGATTGCTTTGCCGGTGGTTGTGGTATCAACCCGTGGATGTTTCCTTTTTGAGGTTTTACCACGTAAAAAATCCTTGTGTTCATTTTCGCTTTATATTTCTTTATCTTTCAAGTTTTACTTTGATTGCATTTCTTATAATATGATGTACTCTTGAGTTTGATATTTCACTTCATTAGTTAAATCTTTTCAAGTGTGCATTTTCTTTGTTATATTCCGTATTATTTTTTAATATTGAAAGATTTGGGCCTATACCTATTCACCCCCCCTCTAGGTATATTTTACACTATATTGCTTAAGGGAATTTCATGGGTGTTGATTGTTTTCTTCTTCTTTGGCTAGTACTGCACTTACGGCTGTGTCGGATACTGCCAGATATATGAATAGTGTTTCGTTGTCCTTCGGTTTCGATAGTAGTGGGGGTGACTTCAAATAGGTTTTCAAGTCCTGTAATGCTTTCTCGCAGTCGTCGTTCCACTCGAACATTTTGTTCTTTTTGAGGGTGTTAAAAAATGTAAGGCACTTTTCGAACGACTTCGAGATGAACCGGTTCAGTGCCGCTACACGACCAGTTAGCTTCTATACGTCTTTGATGCATCTAGGTGACTCGATGTTCTCGATCGACTGTATTTGATCTGGATTGGCTTCGACACCTCTTTGGGTGACCAGATAACCTAGAAACTTCCCTGAAGATACACTAAAAGAACATTTAGTAGGGTTAAGTTTCATACCGTATTCGTCAAGTACGTCGAACGACTGTCTGAGATGGTCTATGTGTTGTTGAGCGATCAAGGACTTGACCAACATGTCGTTGATGTAGACCTCTATTGTCGATCTAAGCATCTTGGTGAACATCTTGTTGACTAGCCTTTGATAGGTTGCACCTGCATTCTTTAAACCAAAAAACATTACTTTATAACAAAATGTACCTCGCTCGGTGACGAAGGCTATTTTCTCTTGGTCGTCTGGATGCATCAAGATTGGGTTGTAGCCAGAGTAAGCATCCATGAAGCTCAATAGTTCATGGCCTGCAGTCGCGTCGACCAACATGTCGATGTGAGGTAGTGGGAAAGAATCCTTGGGACATGCTTTGTTGAGATCCATGAAGTCGATGCAGACTCGCCATTTCCCGTTCTTCTTTTTTACTACCACGATGTTTGCTAACCAGTCGGGGTATTTTACTTCCCTCATATAGCCGATGTCGAACAACTTATGGATCTCGTCGTTGATCACCTTGTTTCTTTCTGGAGTGAACTTTCTTCGTTTTTATTTTACCGGTTAGTAATCTGGGTCGACCTATAGTCGGTGAACGATTACTTCTGGGTCGATGTCGACCATGTCTGAGTGTGACCAAGCAAAGCTGCTACGTCGTTCCTGTAGAAATTCAATCAATTGCTTACAAATGTCGCTCGGTAATCTGGACCCAATGTAGGCTTTATGGTCGAGATGATCAGGGTCAATCGACACCTCGTCGAGTTCCTCCATATTTTGCTTGCTTTGCGTCGACTCGATTTTGGCATCCTGTAATTGCTATAATTCCTGTTGCTTCTTTTTCATGGCATTCTGGTAGCATTCCCTGGCGGCTCTTTGTTCCTCTTTAATCTCCTTAACTCCCCATTTGGTTAGGAACTTGATCATCTGATGGTATGTCGATGGGATTGCCTTCAACTCATGTATCCAGGGTCTGCCAAGGATGGTGTTGTATGGAGATTGGCAGTCGAGCACCAAGAAGTTTATGTATAGGTTAACACCTTCAGCGTAGATTGGTAACACGATTTCTCCCAGAGTACTCTTCTTATCTCCGCTGAAACCTGTCAGCATGGTCGTTCGACGACTGAGTTTGGATTCGTCAACCTGCATTTCTCGTAGAGCACTGTTAAACAAAATATTACATGAACTACCATTGTCAACTAAAATGTGTTTCGTTAGACAATTTGCAATGTGTAAAGAAATAACTAAAGCATCACGGTGAGGAGAAAACAAATCTGATTTATCTGTCGACTTAAAGGTGACAATCTCGTCGACCTTTGATGGATGCTCCCATCTTGGTTGAATCTCTGCGTTCGACACTTGTCGTGTATGCCTCTTGGCTGCAGAGTAACTTACGCCACTGACTTCAGATCCACCTGCAATGTAATTGATCACTCTGTCTTGTCTGGGTGGTTCTGGAGGACTATCGATAGCATTGGTTTGCCTCTGGTCGTCACGTCTTGCGTAAGTTTGTTTTCCCTTATCTGTTAGGAATTCCTGAAGGTGTCCCTGTTTCAAGAGCTCTGCGACTTCGAACTTGAGAGCGATGCAATCTTCTGTGCGATGGCCATGATCTCCATGAAACTCGCATCGAAGCTTCGGGTCTCGGTGTTCGGGGAGTGCATTCATCTTTCGTGGCCACTTGACTGTTTTGCCCATTTCCTTCATTACTGCAACGAGGTCAACTGGTTCGATGCTAAGGTTGTATTCTAGTGCTTTTACTCGGGTCTCCAAACAACATACGGTCGACCGTATGTTGTGTATCAAAATATTTTAAAATCGTTCCTTTAAAATCAATTAGAACTTTGTATTGTCATTAATTTGCAATTGCAGCTTGAGTTAATATATATATATATACAAAAATTAAAGCTCGAAATTGCAAGTTATGTTTCGATAGTGTTCGGTTGCCTATTCATATTCGTATATTTACTAGGCATACTGCGAAAGATTCTATCTATCTATATCTATCTCCAAACTGAATTTTGACCGTATGATTTCTGTAATTTGTGACAATCGTGGGTTGTGTTAGAAAAATAAACAATGTAAATTCTAAAATAAACCGTAGGCCATGCTTGTCGAGCCCTGGGTAGTGTCGTTCATATAGCATTAGGTTCGCTTGGGTTGAGTGTAGGGTTAGGATTGTTATTGATAAATCGTAGAGCCCTCGATTTGGATGTATTGGCATTAGGCTTGTAGAGCCATCGATTTGAAGGTGGGTTGGCAAATGAAACTCTTTTGTAGTAGAACTGTAGAAGTCGTTCTACATGTTGGAGTATCCAATTAGCTCCAACATAAATGATATATATAGATGCTGTTATAGGTAAAAATAGCTGTGGCAGACACGTCATCACCATATAAGGCTTTGCAAGCAAGAGTCAAGATAAGTCAAAGAACCCCCATAACGACTTACTCGGAAAAAGAGTAAGTTTCCCGACCACAAACAAAGACCATCCACTCGGGCAATTACGTCTCACTCGGGCAATTTAAATCTCACTCGGGAACATACTCGGGTATACTCGGGAATCAATAAAACAGATAGCCTCCAACGTTCACATTTAAAAGTGCAGGACATAATCAGCGACCAGTATCTCCATGATAAGCAACGGTGTGCCCACACAGAGTTCAAAGAAGGAAACAAAGGGTTTCTCCGCAAATAAAGAAGGAAGAATCAGAGTCGAACTTGAACTCAGACAAATCAGGAAATATACAACAAAGAAGGAAACATAATCCGACTAGGATTAGGAATCCGTTTAAGGCTTGGGCACCACAACACCAAACCCTAACAGCCACCTAAAAACCCTAATAATAAACATGTATAAATACCCCCACTATACACAAGAAGGGGGTACGTGAAAAAGAGCTAAGAGAGAGAGAGGATACAGAGCGATATTTTTGTAACTGATTTTCATAGTGAATTTGGCTTCGTTGCTAAGGCAACAACCCGTGGATGTTTCTCCGATTATTGGAGTTTTACCACGTATATTGTTCATTGTTTTCCTCTTGATTCTTAATTGTTTTTATTCATAAACTACAGCAATTTGAAGATAAATCATTGTCACGGTGACCACCAAAAATCACCGTCAACAGATGCAGATATTAGTTTGGCAAGTCACAAATGCATGGTAGATAAGGCTTAGACATAGCCTTTTTGGAATGTTGATATGTTGACATTGAATAAAGCCAATAAACAGATAAGCAAATTGAGAGTGAATTACAATATATAATTGCTATTTTTCTACATGAGTGGAAGTCGAAGCCCCCTACCATATGAAGAGGTTGCTATTATTTATAGCCAACGAATGTGCGTCCCAGTTGGGTAAAGGTATCTCCTCAAATCTTGGCCTAAGATCATGGGGATATCTCAGAGAATATTGGGCAATTTGAATTAGTTAGTTTGAATTGCACTACTGACTTGGTCTTTGTAGACTTAGTCATATTTTGCTTTCTTTTTGGGCCATGGTTTGCAACCATCTTGGCCATGTGCTTGGGCTTTACTTTCGTAAAGTTTGACTGCTTGTCTGGCCCATATTCAATAAAATCGAATTAAGAAATTTCTTAAAAAAATAAAATAAAATTCTGAACAATGGATTGTATCCGGAAGAGACTAGAGAGACGTTGCTTTAAAAAAAAACAAAACAAAACAAAACCAAACCAAACCAAACCTGGAGATGCATGAGCTATGGATTGTATCTGAAAGAGATATATTTCTTTCAAAATCAAAAAATTGTGGATGCGTCTCCTCCCTTTTTTTTTAAAGATTTTCTAGAAAATTAAGATAGGTAATAAATGGGGTGTTCATACAAACTGAATTTTTTTAAAAAGTTTTATGGGGTGAAAAGGGTGTTCATATGATTTTTTTTAAGGATGTAAATACTGTCACTAAAAAATAATTATATACAAAACAAGCTAAAAGCCCGAGAGCACCTTGTGCTGGCAAATCCACTTTGAATAAGGCTCATTGTCAAGGTCGGGCCTCACAAAAAAATATAAGGTTCTGTCCTCAAGCCCGATTAGGACTTCAAATTACACCCCGTCTAATGACATCATTCTACGAAACTAACATAGATCAAATGCTATATGTTCAACCTATATAACTACTCTCACAATAGAGTCAGGTTTTGTCAAAAGATATTTACATCAAACAATACAAGTATAGTCCGAATAGCTACGCTTACAATAGAGGAGAGAAGGGGTCTTCCACATTTACATTTCTACATGAAAGGTGGGTCTTGAACTCCCCTCATAATATGGAGGAGGTGAGCACAACCAACTCAATTAAAAATTGATGTGCAAATTTAAAAGCTATTTGATTCCTAAGCCTAGAAATACTTTTAAGAAAATGATGTAAAAGGGATCTCAAAAAAAAATTATTGGATTGTGATCTTAAAAATAAGAAAAATGTTATAATAAAATTAAAATAACGGATAATATAATAGAAGTAAGGTGAAGAAGAATGAGAGAATAACAGCGTGAGATAAAGTGAAAGGGGAGAAAAAATACTGTTTTCTTTTATTGATGATTTCGGATTACATTAAAAAAAAAAAAAAACAATAAAATTAAACATACTTATAGGTGGGGAAGGCCAATCAAAACAAGACAAGCAAAATGCCACTATTCAACATGCATGTAGTTGAAGAAAGTAGAGCCTTCACGTGGGTTGGCTTCTTCAATAAGCCAAGAAGAAAGTATTTGATGGAAAGCCACGTGGGTTGTAACAAAAAAATATAGTTTAAGAAAACAAAATCTTTTTTTTTTTTCTATTATGAGATTTTATGCAAATTATAATTTCTATTGATATCTTACTTCAAAATATTTTCAATTTACAAATATTTTATGCAAAATATTTTCTTGATAAAAAAAAAAAAAAAGTGTGATGATAAATTTTTTTGGTGGCAATAGAGCCACCTTTAAATTTTATGCTGTCCAGTCTTTTTTTTTTTTTTTAATATATCCTTTGTAAAATCAAATAATTAAATAACACAATTACATCAAATGATTACATAAATGATAATTATTCGATATATATATATATATATTAAATTTATTCAATATATAAATTAGATTCTATTTATCTCTACAAGAGCTAACCTGGTCGCTCATGGTATGAAGTTGGACAAGCTGTGTCCGATTTGTCACCAGAGGGAGGAGACGTCCTTGCATGCGCTTTGGCGCTGCTCAGCCCTGAAAATGATTCGCAAATCCTCTGGTGTGGATACTTCTGGTATGGTTTTAGACAGGTTGTCGTTTGGTGATTTTTGTCGGTCGTGCAAGGCTATGAAGGGGGTGGATTTCGAGCTGCTGTGTATCATTTGGTGGAGGATTTGGTATAGAAGGAACCAGTTGCTCTTCTCGGATAAGGCTCTGCCTGTGGAGGGTATTGTTGAATGGGCAAACGGTTTTCTGGCTGATTTTCGTAAGGCTTGGCTTGTTGATGCGGTTGTCAGTGATGTGCAGACGAGAGCTGTTGGTTGGAAGGCGCCTACTGCTGGATTTTGTAAAATTAATACAGATGCTGCCTTGGATGTTGATAGTTTGGTTTCTGGTATGGGGGTGGTCATTCGGGATTGGAGGGGAGTGGTTTTGGCGTCGTGCTGCCAGCGTTAAGAAGTTCTTTATCAACCTCACATTATTGAGGCTATGGCTATCTTGACTGGTATGCGTTTGGCTGTGGAGTTGGGTTTGACTCCGGCCGTGGTGGATTCCGATGCCCTTGTGATCGTGAATATGATTTCTGCAAAGGAGGTTCCCGCTCCTGATGTTGGTATTGTTATTCATGAGATTTTGAGTCTTCTTGATCTTGGTTTTGTTTCTTTCAATTTTGTTCCTAGATTAGCTAATAAGGTGGCTCATGGTTTGGCCAAATTGTCTCTTAGTTTTGAGGGTAGGTCGGTGTGGGTGAGAGACTGTCCGCTTGCTGTGGAAGGTCTGGTCCTGGGCGATTGCCCGGTTTCAATGTAATCCTTTCTTTCATAATCGATTCCTTTTCAAAAAAAAAAAAATTACCTCAATGAAAGTCCTATATAATCACAAACATAACTAAGTAAAGATTCAAATTCATTAGTTTCATTATCTTTCACAACGCGTCCAACATTGATCTCATTTTGATAATTACGTTTTATGTCCACTGCCGATCTTGTTTTCATAGTGTTTGAAATTCATCCAATTTGTTGAATTATGATAAGGCTCGTAATTAATCAATCCTTCGAGTTGATTTGGATTTGGAGCTGGATCCGATTCTGGTTCCGGATTTGGATCTGTATTTGGTTTTGGAGCTGGATTTGGTTCTGGAGCCGGATCTATCTAATATTTAATGGATAATGTCATGCAAAAATAATTAAAAATGCATGTTAGTTCATTACTTATAATTGATGGTGTTTTCTTTCTTCTTAAAAGTGCTTTCAAATAAAATTGTTTTTGTTTCTTTTGCAAACGTAATCACATAAAAAGCATGGATAAACCACAATTCAAAATTTATACAAAATTATCTTTTGCAAATTTTGTTTCTCATATTCCTGATTGTTACTGTGTCTTATTAACTAACACATTACCTAGATTTGATGTTATCTTGAATTACTTAGGGAATTTACTCTAATCTACTTTAATGGAATCAAATATATATCTCATATCACTTCTTAACAGCATTTGGTCATGATAATATATACAATTCCTTTAAATATTCTTATCTCAAAACATTATGACCTTTACAAAATGCATATAGGATAATCCTGGTTCATGTATATTTTTGGAACAGAAAATGTGCAGCACTTGCTGAAATTCGCAATGATGCCGGTATTTAAACATAAATTACAACTTCAAAAACATAAGAAACTGAGTAGAGTATACAAAGAGGAAAAGCAGAAGCAGAAGCAGAAGCAGAATTGAACACACCAGCAGTGGTGAGGTGATCCTTTTCTCAACAGCAAGCACAACACCTTCCTTTGTCTTCAACCCAATTGCAGTTGAACCCAGCTGAGCAATTCAACCAAACGCCACAAACAATCTCAATTGTAAAATTAAGCAAAACAATTGCTTTAAACGAAATTAACAAACGAGTATCTATCCACTAACTGGTTCATTTTTTCCACAAACATTCGAATAAAAAAAATAAAAAATTACTTCACTATCTATCACAGCAAACAAAACCCAGATTCTCATACCTTGTTAGAAACATGTTTTTGTGTTGTCAATTGGGTCTGAAAATGTATTACCTTAGAGAAGACCTTTAATAAAAAAATTAAAAAACAATTAGTACCGGTAATGTCGTACAAGCTTAAATCGTCAGTCAATTCCAAAAATTAAAAAATAAAAATAAATACAGAGAGAGAAGATTTTGGTTGAGCTTGAGAGAGAGAGAGTGGAGGGTCTGAGGAAAAGAGATGGCTTTTTTTGTAGAGATCTTCTTGACGGACAAGTTAAAAACCGAAATGATATTTTTTTATTCAACTGGAACTCAAAACTAGGCTTCCAAGCATGAGAGAGATACCCCAGCAGCTCAAGTAAAAATGCTCCAATTCCCCACAACATTTTCGACGCTGGACTTCACATGGGACTCACAGTTACAAAGAAGGTCATGGACATATACAAATATAAACATCATGGACTTACTAGCTAGCTTTTTATGTTCTTTATTCAAGAGTGAAGCATATACATAAAAAGTAAATATACAACTGAGGAGCAAGAGGAAGACAATCCCAAAAGATGTGGACCAGTTAAGCAAATAAAAGGCAAAGGGTGTCTCAAGTGAGGCGAGTGGTTCGAGGATGACTAAGCCAACATTAAACCCCACAAAAAAAGAAAAACCTTGCTAGATACCATATCAACATTATACATGTACCCACTTGAGAGATAATAATAAGTGTATTGGTTGGTAAATTATGCATCTCCTTTATTTAGTTTCAATGTCTTATCGCGTGACTTGTACATCAATCCCAACTCTATTAGCTTTAACTTGACACTCATATTATTTTAAGACACCGTTCTAATGATAGTTTATGAACACATATATCATCTTTTTCCATATTTGTGATGGAAAAGAAAAAGGTTGAATTAATGCATTGGACAATTAGTAGTAATGACAACCAAGCAAAGACCAAGTTTTTGAAGTTTATTTTTACATGTTTGTGATGTTTGCATATGCATTCAAAAACTTGTTAATAGCTAATAATGGAAGGATGATATGAGTACCTCAAGCTTTCTTGATTGACCTTCTGCTTTTGCACTTTGCAGGTTCACCCAAGCTTGAATTTTAGCTTCTTCTCTCTGATACCTACGATTCGAAATCGAATCACAGTCTGAGACTGCAAATTTATTATAAACTTATATACTACCTGAGGCAGCATTTGGTCTTTTCATCTTCTTCCCAAGCAACAGCTCTTGAATCCGAAACACTCTTGCAGGACACAGTGCCTGCTGTTTCGAAATGTCTTAAGCTCTTTGATATTTCCTCTTCCTCCTCTTCTCTCGAGCTTCAATTGGTTGTCACCGAATCATATTGTGTCCCGAGTTGTAGCTTAGCTAAATGGCACTCCTGCAGCTGGGAAATGTCAATGGTGCTGTCCGAGTGTCCTAAGGCCAACGGGCCTGACCTGCTGGCAGGCGTGTTGTGTCGAGCAGGCGATGAGCTCTTGAATGGCGTGCGGCATCTAGAAACTGTGGAACTTCCTAGAGGAATCATCTCTGTCACAATATCTCTGTGTAGAACCTCATGAACTACTTCCATGCCTGCATCTTTCATGCTTTCGCTATTAGCATTTTTGAACAGAAACCCTTCTTTTGATGGCTCTGAGTATCTGGAATTTGGTAAAATCGGTTCAATCTCGCCCGTGAACTTATCTACCTTCATTAACAAACCTGGTATGAGTCTTGTTCAGGCAACAATAATCCCACTCTAATTAGAAAAAAAAAACAGTGATAATCACACATCAAACGAATGGAACAAGCAACACTAAATGGTCCTAATATCTTTGTCTAGCTAACTTGAGTGTCTCAACTTGAAAAACAGACAATATAATACATAATTAATAGCAAAAATTTTTCTTTTGTTTTCATTTCCTGAAAATTTTCTCCTTTCTACCAAATTTGGTCTAAACTACAAAAAATTCCATCCACATTATATGGTATATATTTTGCACAAGAACCAAGAACCCAACTTGGCTTAGTATCCAAAAGGAGCATATAATCAAACAGTAGAGACTAAAAAGTTTAAAGCTTTATTAAGCTTCTAAAAGACAAAAAAGATTGAAGAGTCCATGATTGAGATTTGTAAAGCTAAAAGTTATAAAATTGATAAAGATTCAACTAAAAGTTGAAGTGAAAATGAAAATGAAATATATACCTTTTAGAGAGACATCTGACGAGCCTGCTGAGACCCCATTAAAATCTCTGGTTGGATTTTGAAAGGTTGAGACGAGTTGAGAACTTTGCCTCTGTGACCCTGGATTTCTCTGAAAATACCACCTCCATTTGCTGCTTAAAGTTGTCACATTGTTTGTGATTCTTGGAAGAATCTAGTGGTGGCTTGATTGGATGAGCAGGTGAGTCATGACAGGAAGTGGTATTGAGCCACTTCTCTTCATCATCCCACTTTGAAGGAACATTTTATCTAGAGAAATGAGCAACACTGAAGCTGAAAACAGGCCTACCAGGTGTACAAGGTGCTTCTGTTGATCTCGTGTTGTTTTTGTGTGAATGATGAGTTCACTCCTAATTCTCTCCTTCTCTGAGCTGAAATGCTGACAGGAAATGCAAGATTGAGGAAAACTATAGACGGAACATTTCAGGTGCAGGATCCCGCATGTTTTCATACGAAATCAAAGTTTATCGCATCCGACAATCAATTTTGTTTAGATGCGATAAGCTATGATCCCACACAAAAAATACATACAGGATCCCATACCCAATAATTTATGAACCATAGATTGGTTTCTAATTAATATAACAACCCATCCTTTATTTTGGGGAAATTTTTTTTTTTACTGAGATAAGGATCTAGATTTTATTATCAATTTATGTAAAATAGATGGACATCCTAAAACGTGTCGAATGCCTAGTGTTCTATACGATTTCTTCACTCCAAAAGCAGAAGCTACAGTATTCTTTAACCATCAACTCCACACATCATCTCATACATCCACAAAACGATCAAAAGTTTCAGTTAGGCCACTTGCAGCTTACTTTGGAGTCAAGAACTTGTGCTCTTCATTGTTTTACAATGTTCAGGGTCTACGTTCTTATGTAGCTTTCGACACCAGAATGCGAGGCACAGCTGCTAGAGACACAGGTATGTTTCTTCGCATGATTGTCAGTATTAGAGGCTTTGGATTGCTGAATGTGTTCGATCTTGAGGGCGTTTACAAGCCTATGTTATGTGACAATGTAGTCAGAAAACTGTTACAGTTAAGCTACCTAGACCTCAGATAAACTTTTATAGATAATCTTCCATATGCTGAGTGTACTGCCACGCTTGGAGACTTTAGATGTGAGGCACACTAACATAAGAGAAATCTGTATCTGGGAGGCAAAGAAGCTGAGACAACTGCATTTGAATCAGAGCTGTTCTTGTTATTTGTTTTCCGAAAAAGATTTGTTTGCCAATTTGCATACTGTTTGGGGACTACAAGTTGACGATGAGAATTTGGATTTGCTCCAAAAGTTTACAAGACTCACAAAGCTAAAGCTGATAGCACATGTACAAGATCCAGTTATAGCTAAATGTGTTTCTAAACTGACCAACCTTCAATCCTTAAAGCTGATATCAATAGCAGGCTTAGTGCAAGGATCTAGACAAGCTTCGAACCTTGAATTATGGACATTGGCGAAGCATCACAAGCTACGGGACCTTTATCTGCTAGGAATACTGCCAAATTATGTAACTGATATTCATTTCCTTCCTCCTAACCTCAGGAACTTAACTTTGTCGATGCCACAACTGACGTGCGATCCAATGCCAGTGTTAGGGAAGTTGCCTCACCTGAACAGGCTTAGGCTTTTCGATGACTCGTATACAGGAAAACAGATTACTTGTCTCTCTGGAGGATTTCCGAAACTCTGCCTTCTGAACCTGTGGAAGCCACTGCTACAAGACTGGACTGTGGAGGAAGGAGCCATTCCTTGCCTAAATGAATTGGAAATCAGAGATTGCTACAACATGAAGCCACACGACGGATTGAAAAATGTGACAACTTTGAGAGAACTAGTTTTAACAAAAATGCCAATTATTTTTGGAGCAGAAGTTGAAGAAATACTGCAGGATAGAAAAAAACCAATACTTGGTGTTCTTCTCCTTTACTGGTGAGTCCTCTAGCTAGTCCATGACAAAGTTTCAACTCTTCAATTTCTATTTTATGTATGTACAACTCGATCGATCCTGTGATACTACCGGGATGAGCCACATTGGGCGGTGGTACTTCATTTTCTATTAATGATACTTCGATTTTGTCTCTGACTAGAACTAATAGGTTTATTTCATTCTTTATTTATGTTGAATGCAGGAATAATGGTTCTCATGGAAGCAGTAGTTTGGAAAGAATGCATGATCTCCAAAGCAAATTAGATCGTCTTTCAACCATGTTTTTTATTTCCTTGGAATGTTAGTCATCCATTAAATAATTCATTAGTTATCCTGTTTTGTTTGCATTTTTTTTCATCAATTTGTAACAATTACATTTTATATATCTTATTCCATAGTTGTTGGTGTTGGAGTAGCAAAAGAGCATAGATTATTTATAGAGGCAAAGATCATGTATAAATGAATATTTACACATTCTGAAAACGAACTTTAATTTCTACCAAAAATAAATAGATAAATTATGAACTCCAAAACTATACCAAATAACTTAAAAATAAACTATCTAATTGGAACTTTAAAAAAAAAAATTAATTGGTTTTTAAAATGTTCAAACAAATTATATAATGAGGTGTCAACATCTTATAATTTATGAGATTATGTGGTGAGTGATGTGATGTTAACACCTCACGTGCCAACACCATTTGGGAAGAAATTTGGGAAAAAATTTGGGATGCCTAGCATTACTCTTATATAATTATATCATAACCGAACATGGTAATCAATTCAAAAATGATCACTAAATTTGGTCGAATAGAGAGTCTAATAAATTATGTGGAGAGAACATCTCCAACATTTTTCACCGGAAATTTGTTAATCATACCCTTCACCCATAGTCCAAAACACATCTACTTAATTAAGAGCTAGAGTTCAATGTTTATATACAAGTCTTGAACCACACTCATTAGTGATGTGGAACCAAAACAAATCCGTGAGGATGAAGGATTCTTGCGTGTAGCCTAAAGCAATCAATGTCTACTTGGTGGGCCCAAGTTGTTCCATCGAAAACAATGTTATGGATGTAGACAAGTCAATGTAGTCAAAGTCCTTTCAAAAAAACAAAAAGTCAATATAGCCAAAGTCAATGGATGTTTTAGTCATCTGAAGCCATTTAAACAATTTTGAAGTGTGTCCTTAATTCAAGCTAAGGTGTATGGTATGCAAGGTGAGTTCTCTAGGACAACACTGATTGAGTCAGTTCAAAGTTCGAACCACCAATTATTGATGTAAGAACACTCCAAATTGCATAATTATGCAAAAAATTTCAGCCACCACCAACCCTCACCTCATATTTTCCTCCCATAGCAACTTCTGTGCTCCGGCGACATACAAGCCGGACTCATACCTCGCCAGCGACAGGCCGACAGCCATCCAATCTTGATCTTGATGGCGACTCTCCGGCGACCACAAAAAACGTCACAAACGGTCGCCGGACTAAAAACCTGCTGCAGAACTTAGGGGTTTTGCGCAGAACGCTATAGCGCCTTGAGGTGGCACCGACCCATTGAAGGGTTGAGGCAGCCGACTCAAGGCACTTCGGCCATTGAGGAGCACCTTGAGGCAGCCGCCTCATTCGAATTTTTAAACATTGATTGCATTAAGTTAGATGCATAGATTGATTACTGCAACAAGAAGAAAACAAAGATGATCATAAATTAATCACCTTTCATGGAGCTTCCTGACATATGATCCTCCCTCATCTTGAAGTTTGCGGAGGTGCCAGGATAGAGCTTTGTAAAGCTTGAACTGTAAGAAAAAGAGAAGAATCATCAAGGTCATTTCATTCTGAAATCAACTAAAAAAAATAAGACTTTAAACAACCAATGGGACTTTTGGATGCACTTGATAATTGAAAGAGCAAGAGCTTCAAATAGTACTGCTGAAGGTCCTGTAATTAATAACTAAAATTGTTTTGAATTATGCTATATTCATTTAACAAGGTAGTTTTATTCTTTAAAGTAAAAATAAACATTCATTGTACATTGCTATGTAAAACAGATTAGTCGTCATAAAGGCCTGCATTAAGCATATTTCCAAAGTAGAGGAAATGAATCACTAATTTTCATATCTACAATGTAATACTGAAAATTAAACCACACTGACTGAACAAACCATAAAATCAAAGCCAGCAGCAGTTACAGAGTAATATTAGTAAAAAGATAATGATTACTCAAACTTGATATAGTACAAGCAAGAATGCAGACAATAAATATGCTTTGCAAATAAGTGTAAAATGACTAACAATCAAGGTTACCTTGTTCATTGAACAAATCACTATCATTGAAGCCATCGTCCGAAGGGTAACTCTGTGAGAACCCCATTCTGGACTTCCTCAAGTCGGATCTCACCCATCTTCTGTATCATCATCTCCTTCAGAAGTCGGAGCCGAAATCCAGTCAACCAAATTGTCTGTCCCGCGACTTTTCCTTCCAAACTTCAATAATCGTTTAAACCCTTTCGTTACATCCTTGCAGGACTGATTATGAGATGAATTAGAAGCAATGAAAGGTTTTTGTTTACTTCCCCATTTTTTCTGCATCTGAGAAGCGTCAGCCTCTGTTTGGTTAAGAGAGTGAGAGTTCCAAGATGCAGGACTCCCTATTGGAGAGTCCACAGAAGCATCAATGTCTGAGGTCTCATGTGGATATGAAAATGGATGATGCATACGTGAGTTCCATGACACGAGGCTTTCCCCTGGTGAGTCTTGCAGAGTCCCTACAGCATGAAATGCTGAAGGCACAGCGGCAGGCAATTCGGCAACTGAACCAAGGTCAGCTTGAGAAAGAGATCTCAATGAATAGCCATTTTCTGACTCAGAATTACCCAGTTTGTCTGACTCATGAATCAGTCTTGGTTTCCCATTATCCATGTCAATACTTTCTTCAATCTCCATGGTTTCAAGCTCTTCTTCATCATCGTCTTTGGCAACATCTGCAGAATCTTCTGCCTCAAAGAATTCATCAGACTCTTCTTCATTTGTCAAATTATCTGCTGCCAATGAAGCTTTTAACTTAGCAATACTAGCCCCAGTACCAGGACCTATGCCATTACCGTTTATAAGAAAAGGCTTAGACTCTGTTCTTTATCAAATTTCAATGGCGCCAAAACACCATCAGAGTCCAAAGGGAGCATGTCTGAAAACTCAACAGGGCCAGTAGATTTTCCTCAAGGAATTGGAACGCCTACGCTTTTCTTCCTTGACAAGAGAAATTTCTTCACTACTAGTCTTGCTGCAGGGATTGTTTCTCACTTGTGAACGTGTTGTCACTTTGCCAACTCCAGAATAGGGCTTTGTGTTCTCCTTTCTCAAGTCGGGAAAATTTGGAATAGACTGCCAGGGGATTTTCAGATTGGAGTCTGCGCTTAAGCAGAGTTGGAAATTTTGGCTGATGAACGCGACGTTGGTGCTGCTGCAGTAAGAGGTGTGGTTGAAGACAAGTTTCGATTAGGCAAAAGCTTCTTAGATTGGAAGCTTCTAGAACCATTATCGCCAAAAGACGTCTCAGTGAGTCCATAATATTTCTGCTCCCAAATCTCAGAAAGATCCTCATCTTCTTCATTTTGAATCAAACTTATTGGATGCTGTAAAGAGATTTATTCAACTGAAAGTTACTACATATGATAGAATCAGATAACTTTTGAATGCTGAAAATTTCAATAGCAATCACCAATTCCAATTTTATTACAGCTTATTTTACTAAATAATATATATATATAACATGGCATACCTGTTCCATCTTCGGATCTGAGTTACTCTGCACGTTGACGAGCACTTGCAACTGTATCCTGTCTGCCAGTGAACCCAGAAAATTTGGCCATCATCTCAGCTCTACTTCGCTCAATGCTATCCTGCATGGCTTTCAATTTGGCTTCCTTTTCTCCCTTTTTGGAACTCCAATCCTCCCTCAATTTCGCATCCCTTTTCTGCATGTACATCTCGTAAAATTTTCCTCTGGAATCATCAGAAAAACCATGCTTGGAGAAATTCTGCCTCCGGGTATCACTAAAGTCCTGATTATCCACCAATTTCATAGATGGAGTACTGAATTTTGTCATATTACTTGAACTTCTAGATGGTTCGTTCATTGTGCTTTTGTCAGGCAACTGTGCACTGTGCAGGAGATATCTCTGACAATGTTGGTTTTCTGTATTGTGAACTTACTGCCTGCTCATTTGCTTCTCCGTGTGGAACTGGACTGATCCCCAGGAACCCGAAGCTTGTGCTCAGCAAAAAGCTTTTCCAGCTCGTTTGCCTTTATTTGTAGCTCATCGTTGAGCTCCTGATTTCCTTTTGACTGCCTCGACCTCTGAACTTGCTCTACTGGTGGTGTCAGGACTGCACCAAAACTCTCTTGACTCTCCGAAGCCTTTTTACCTTGAAAGGGTGGCTTGTTATTTCCATAAATAGGACTACTTTCATCCCTCTTACCCTGCAACTCTTAATCTGTTCAGGAGCTGCAGCAGCAGCCGGTTTCTGAAACTTCATTTTCTGACTTCCAGATTCATCCACCTTGATTGGCATAAAGTCCTTCCCTGATTCTTCAATTTCTCGGGAAAAAGATCTCTCTGGAGTCAATTGATCACCCTCGGACCCTTTATTCCAAGTTTCCTTAACTTTTATTCCGATCCCACCTTCAAACTATCCAGAGAAAGACAGGGAATGAATCTGAGAACCCCTAAAACGTGATTGAGACACTGGCTGCTGATCTATCAATTCAAGATCCGGCACATTATTCACAACATCATCATCAGAAGTAAAAGCTCCCAGCCTACCCACAGAACTTCCCATTTGGGTCCGCAACGCAGACTGGTGTTTTACCCCGTCAGCCTCTCCAGAACCAGATTGAACTTTAAACGGGTCACTCTTCTCTCCACCAACAAAAGAACCTTTCGATTTCTCTTGAGAAACCCCTTGATCACCCGCATCAACTTGCTCTGTCCTATCTGGACCCACTTGATCCTTCCAATTCTTCCCCACCTTCAACCTGATCTTCTTTCACTGAAAACCCACCGACCCTCGCTTGATCTTTCACCCCAGAATCATCACCACCTTTGTTTCCTACACTCTTGGCCTCGACCTTGACCGAACTCGCCGAATCATTCAACTCTACCCGAAAAAGACATTACTTTGGGGATGAGAAACAGAAGATGAAGAGGGTGTACACAAAGGACTATCTATGCTATTATTTTCCTTTCTTTCATTGCCTAGATCAATGCTCATGTCACTTGCACCACTCCATCTTCTCAACACAGCCCTCTCAATAACAGCCGCACCTGTAGGTGTGGATGCGGATGCACGCAGATGCAGGTGTGTTGTTAGTTGATGACAAAGATACATCAGAGGAGAGCTGTCCGAGTTCTGTAGATTTTCCCACAACAACAGTTTTTCCTCCAGAGCCAGACGAGCTTTCATTCTGTTTGTTTTCGAAAAGATTGATTCTATCTTTGCACACTGAGTCACCTGGAAGGTTGGTTTGTTGAATATGACTCGGTCACAGCCTCTTTCTTCTTCTCTTCATCGTTGTTCTCATTTTGGCTACGTTGTTGTTGTGGTGGTGGTGGTGGTGGGAGAGTCGACTTGGGTTGTTGACACGTGGAGGGTTTTGATTGGCTAAGGTGGTGTTGTGTTTGTGCTGTATCTAGTTGTTGTTGGTCCTGGCCGGATGATGTGTTGTGATGGGATTTATTATTTTGAGATGGTTGGTGGGGCTAACCTTGGTCTTCTGTGGGGTCATCAAGTGACATGTCGGACCCCCATGTAGCCCGGATCGCTTGATCATTGACACCTGGCTTCCATGGGCTGATCAGGTCAGGCCTCCTTTGACACACTAAGATGAATTTGGTGCAAGCATCGCTGATGCTGTACAACATGAGAACTAGCACACACATATTTAAAGAACTTAATTTTGGTGTAAATATAGGATATAATTAAAAATTAAATAAATAAATAAATAAATAAATCAGATCTTTGAATTGGGAAAACAGCCCTGTAACTGCTGTACCTGCCATATTGTGACAGCCTTAGAATGGTATTACATATTTATATTCTTGACCACATAAAAATATAATATAATAATATATGGTGTGTTTATAAATTTGTTAACATAAGATTCCATAAACAAAAAAAAGACATTCCTTTGACAAAAATGGAGTTCACTAGCCAAATTTGAGTAGCTTGTGAGCATGATGTGTAAACAATTTGTGGACCAATGAACACAATCAAGGTCGGAAAAGGATATTATTGTGGAGCGGATTATCATCGGTGTCCTTCAGCATTAAAAGATTTGGAATCATGTGACCAGCTTAAAGGAAACCTAATTGTCATAAGAATTAATTGGAGGGGTGATAAATAATTGAAAACAGACTAAAAGTAACTAAGATATAGTTTTCGAAATATTTATTTGAGCTTGTTAACAATTGAGCTCAACCAAGATTTTGTCATATAACTATAGTTTGCACATTTATTATCCCTACAAATATAACACTACACGGAACAACCACAAGGACAACGATTAATTAATTATATGATAGGCTTGACTCAACAATAAATCAAAATCAAAAGACAGATACAAAAACCAAAATCGTATATCTAGATCACAATCATATATCCAGAATCGGCCAATAATATCCGGACACAAAAGGAATTTGCATGAAGCTCCCTGCTCTCCCACTGAAAATCATAATCACCTTATGATAGATCCCAAGTCCTTGTCTAGCCAGCCCATTTGATTTGTACATTAAACGTTACACTGAATGTATACGATCTCCTTCACTGAATAGTTCAGTGGTCAGTTTATAACATGGCAATATATAAGGCATGGTTGTGGACCCTCAATGCAACCTATCAAATATAATAAGTCAAACTAGTTGCTTGGGTTGATAATCACCTGGGGCACATGAAACTGGGGTACGATCTCCTTTTCTGAATAGTTCAGTGGTCAGTTTGTAACACGGTAGTGTATATAAGGCATGGTTGTGGACCCTCAATGCAACCTATCAAATATCATAACAACTAAAACAGACAGACAAGTCAAACCAGTTGATTAGGTTGATAATCACATGGGGCACATGAAAACGAGATGTTTCAAGTTTGAGTTCTTACAGCACCAAATTACTATTGATTTGGATTTATAAAATGAAGCTGACATCAAAATCATCAAACTGTATTTGATAGAAAATTTACGTTTAAAATGCCGGATAATGAAACAAAGAAAATAAAATAAGTACTCCGGGATATATCCTAAATTCTAAAATGTTGCCAAGCACTGTGAAAAAGAATATATATGTATATACGATTTAAAGGGGCAAATGGTGGCACTCAATCCGGAGCCATATATGGAAAAATAGGTGGTTTCACACTTGCTTTTAGAATCAATGAGTTAAAGACAACTTAGCTGAGTTAATTCGACTTGTCAAGTAGATGAGATTAAAAGTCATTAAGAATTTCTCAAATTTGAATACTCACTCTAACTCACGAATTTCACTAGTCAAGTTAATTCATTGAATCATTATCAATAAAGAAATATATTAATAAAGATTTTGATTTCATATTTATTTTAATAATGACAATTTAATCAATTCCTTCCATCTTTATGTGTTGTTCGACTATACTTACGGACACATATTTCTTTTTGTATATAATCCTAGTTCAAATCGTTGATTTATACTTAATTCACTCAACTTTGGTTTCTGAGTTGCCACTAGTACACCTCTGCCAGTAGCCCAGTACAATTTATTCTAAAAGAGATATGATGATCAAATAGGAAATCAAAAAAATCCCACAAACAGGAAGATACTTCTAAAGGGGAGAATAGGCCATACATCTTTTTCTCCGGCTCACACCCCACCCCCTTCCCTCGTAATATTATTCTTTCTCTTTCATAATTATAAAACAAACACTTAAGTAACAATAACTGGGTCAACTTGATGTAAAAACACCACATGTGGCAAGCACTCAGGAGGCACAAGCATCTACACTTACACACGCAGTCACACACAGAAGTGGGAACCAGAATTACTAAAAGTTAATTGAAGAAATTTCTAGAGTTCAGAGTTCTTACTTCAAGTAATGAGCAGTTGAGCACCAAACCCATCTGCAAAGTGTTGGAGTTCAGAGACAGTTTCAGAGTTGAAACCTGCAGATACTGTACAACCATAAGCTGTGGTTAAGTCTTGCCTAGCCACAACAAGGCGCACATCAATAGCCCTCAAAAGCCCCTTTCTACAGAAATTGGGCAAGAACAAGGTATAAGAAAGAAAGCAACTTTGAGAAACAGTAAGAGAGAAAAACAAAAATCAATCAGAACCATGGATTCAACTTCCATTATATCTTCCTTTATCCGGTAAGTAACTATAATTAATATCATTAACCATTTTCATCATTAAACAAGGTCAAAGTTGTGTATGACGGGTCTCGACCACCAGTTAATTCCTTAGGTAGCGTATATTTTCATTGCAATATTGTTTTATCACAATTAAATACATTTTAGCCAACAGTTCCTGAAGGCATGCTCTGCCCTTGCATTCCTCAACCATGTCATCATTTGGCAATAAGAGAACCTCGTTAAATCATGTACTTCCGCAGCAATTCCTTCAGTTGCTCACAATTATGTTGAAAAGTTCAACAGGCATAGAAAATTTGAAAGGAAAAAAAATGAATTGACACCCAAAAATAAAAAGCAAAATGTTGCTGCAAATTGCAAACGAACTAAAAATTTCTCAACTCAAGAAACTAATTAAAAATTAAAAAACCATTTCAGCACAAGTAAGCAAAAGATAAAGAAAAACACTTACTTTGTTTCATCAGCTGCTGCTGTTGTTGTTGTACCATCCCCACCTACAGCAAATTGCAAAACATTGTGTCAGCGTATTTCTAACCTCCTCATATATCCACAAGTACTTTGCCACTCAAAGTAGCCCGGATCGTCGAATTCTCATTCAATCAAATAAACCCAAAGCCATCATACAAAATCTGGGGGGCAATAATGTAAATAAAACCGAATAAATTCAGACCACCATTTTCACCAGAAAGAAGAAGCTACACCTAAAGCTAATTAATCTGAGCAATTGAATCACATATTACACTGTAAGTACTGAAACACTCGATGCCCAAGCAAAAAAGGCCAATCAGTACTAATTTAATCCACATTTCAAATAAATAAATAAATAAATATATATATATATAGATCACATTAACAAAAGTACACATAAAAACAACTAGATACCTTCTAGCTCAAAAAAGCTACTACTTTTAGACTCAAATGCTAACCAAATATAAAAATTGGATCTTAATCCAAAAACCCAACTCGAAACAAACAAAAAAAATGGCACCAAAATAGAAACCCACTTCACATGTATAAATCAGATCTGATTATCATCAATAATTCAATACCAGACCCCCAAATGCAAAATTAACCTAAACCCACTTGCATTTACAGCAATAAAAACCATACTCAAATGCCAAACCACCCAGAACCCATTTTCAAACATCCATAGATAAACACATCCACTGCATGTAAAAGAGATAAAGAAAAAATCGAAAAGTTTCAGAGAAATTTGGGGTAAATTTGGGTTGGATGGTTGAAAATGAAGCGTACCTGAGAGGAGAAGCAGTGAGATCTACCTCAACATATAGCTTGTATTTGGTCTTCTATATGTATTTACATGCTCTACTAAGACTACCCTCTTCAAAGCTTGTGTGTGTGTGTGTGTTTTTTTTTTTTTTTGGTTCTAAGAAAAGAAAAAACCCTAACAACAATGACAAGATGGTTTTTTTTTTTTTTTTTTTTTTTTGCTTTACTCAAATTTCTCAAATGTATGTGTTTCTGCTTTGTGTTTGATTTTGATTTTGATTTTGTTCTCTTTCTCCATTCTCTCTCTGCCTCTCACTTTTTTAAGTCTTTCTCTCTCTATCTCCTGTCTAAAGAGTAAAGATACAGCAGAGAGAGGGAGTGTGTGTTGTGCTTGTGGAATGTGGGTTTAGCAAGCCCTTTTTTGTTTTTGTTTTTGTTTTTGTTTTTCAAAAAGAAAAATGAAAATGGAAATACTGTTTTTGGTTTCATTTTTAAATTCTGAATATGCGTCTTGCAACATTTATTAGAATCCGTATTTTGAAAATAAAAACGGGAAAAAACGCGTCTGATAGAATAACCGAAAACTTTTGAAAATTGAAATATCAATTTTTACATTTTGTTTAATATTATAACAATTATAAACAAATTGATTAAATAATTAACCAATATAATTTTTGTAGTGTAATTTATAAATTAAACACAAGTTCACAAATTACTTCCAAAAAAAATTAATTAATCAATTAATCAAAACTAAACTCTTAAATTATACATAAGTATTATTTTAATAAATATATATAAAAAATTAAAAAGAAAAAGAAAAAGAAAGGAAACCAAATCGGGGAAGAAGAAACGAAGAAGATCGGAGATGAAAAAGAGGAAGATGATCGGAGAAGAAGAAGAAGCAACGGATCAGAAGAAGAAGAAGAAGATCGGAGAAAGAGAAGAAAAGGATCGGAGAAGAAAAGGATCGGAGAAGAAGAAGAAGAAGATTGGAAGAAGAGGAGATCGTGGGTCGATCCGCGTTTGGAGGAGCAAATCGGCGACGAAAAATAGTTCGGAAGAAGAAGAGATCGGTGGCAAGAAGATGAAGACGATGAAGAAGACGAAGAGAAGAAGAAGAGAAAAAATGGAGAAGATCAGTTGAAGGAAGAAGAAGAAGAAATAAGGAGAATCAATGAATCACGTTGATGAGGTCTGGTGGGAGAAAAAAAAAATTAATGATATGGGCCCACTTATTTAATGATGTGGGACCCACTCATATGAAAAACAAAAACAAATTCAAGAAAAACAAGGGTGCGTCTTGTAACGTTTTTCAAAGCTGTTTTTGTTTTTGTTTTTCAAAAATAAAAATGAAAATGAAAATAAAAATAAAAACAATATTTTTGGTTTCAGTTTCGAAATAAAAAAAAAACACCTGGTAGCATATTCTAGAACCTGTATTTCGAATATGAAAACGTAAAAAACGCATATGGTAGCATATCCTAAAACTTGTATTTCGAATAATTTAAATATTAATTATTATTTTTTAGACTAGATCAATCTTGGTTTATGAATCGTCATCATCATTGTAGTAGCCAAAAACAGCCCAATGGCTCAAACGCACTGAGGCCCATAACTTTGCAAGTAAGATCCTGCCCAAGCCCATAATATGGGTCGACCCAACATAGCTGCCAACAGTATCTGACTTGTTCAAAATAGCGGTTACAAAGGCACTTGATAACCGCTGGTAACTGCCCATTTAGGAGAGGATACTGCTCCTAAAATCATGCCCACAATTAAGACTCCAACAAAGTGAACGTTGGGATTATACCTTCAACTATAAAAGGTAGGCTCATTCACTAGGAAAGTCTCAAAACTCTCTCTCAACTAAAGCTTATAATAGCGTATTGAAACTCTGCCTCTAGAAAGATTTCCGGTCACCAGAAATCAACCATTGCCACCTTCACGATATATTGCTCAGCCCAAGCATACATAAGGCTATAATCCAACCCCCACCTTTTTATTTATTTTTTCTACATTATATTTCTGTTTAAAGTTCTTTTGCAGGTTCATTGAAATTCAGATGACCATATACAAGCAACAGACGACATCGACCAATCAACTTCTAGCTTATTTGCTTTGGGCCTAATACAACCCGACCCATTTGACGTACCAAATCGTTCGACCACTTACAGTTTGGCGCCCACCGTGGGGCCCATTGCAACTACCTTCAAGTTCAAATCAATCTATTCTAATCCAACGACAACTCAACATGGCCGGAAGCGGATCCATCCCAACTGTCAAAGAGCAGATTGCTGCGTTAACCGCCCAAATGACCACGAGCGCTGAGAGGCTACAAGCGCTTGAAGAAGAAAATGCAGCAATCCGAGCGACAAATGAAGAGTTGAGAGCGCTGGTCGACGGAGTGTTGCCTGATTCAGCAACATCGGAGCATGCAATATCGACACCAAACGGTGAATCGTTTGTCGACCGACCTGCTCCAAGAGCACCAGGCAACCCCGTCGGACCTGGGACGAATCTGGTCGACCATCAGAATTGATCAACACTTCAGAACGCAAGGGTTGATATCGACCTCAACGATATGCCTACCCGGAACGATATGATGAACGAACAAGATCCAACAATGGACCAGCAGCCGGACAATGTCAACAAGACAACCATGTCGCTCCAGTCGACACCCGGATTGGTAAAACCCAGGCCTGGTATACATTTAAATACTAACTTGGAATTCTCTCGCAGGTTTGCAGAAATGGAGGCTCTCATCCAACGAATTCCAGGAGTCCCATCTCCGATAAAGAAAAGCACAGCAAACAGCTTCGCCGATTCACCATTCGTCGACGCAATCGCACTCACTGAGATGCACAAAAAGTTTAGCTTCCCAAACATGAAGCAATATGAGGGGACGACAGACCCCGACGACCACATAGCATAGTATAAGCAGAGGATGTTTACCGCTGCAATTCCACGTGACCTAAGAGAAGCGTGCATGTGCAAAGCTTTCGGGTCTAGCCTAAGTGGTCCCGCCTTACAGTGGTATACCAATTTGCCTAATAATTCAATTGACTCTTTTGCGCAGCTGACAGACACTTTCGTGGAGCAATTCGCAAGTAGTCGCAAGTTGGAAAAGCAGTCGGACGACCTATATACCATAGTTCAGTGACCTGGCGAGAACTTGAGAGCCTATGTAGGACGTTTCAATAGAGAAAAAGTGCAGATCCCGCATTGCAACCAGGCGACTGCCATCTACGCCTTCAGAAAAGGTCTTAGGTTTGATTCTGATTTATACAAAGAACTTACCAAATACCCGTGCAGGACAATGGAAGATGTACTGGCTAAAGCATGGGCCCAAATCAAATGGGAAGAAGACGAAGCAAACTCTATCGGAAAAGCCAACAGTATATATTATGGGAATCGACATAATGATCGAGTGGAAAGGAAGTCTAACGACAGGAGGTCGGAGCCATACCCCATAAGCGATCGAAGAAATACCCAACCACGACATGAGGGTGTAAACGACAAACATTCCTACGGACGCGGTAATGCGAGATCCAGTCGACCGCGGGTAGAAGCACCAGAATACAACCTTAGCATCGAACCAATCGACCTCGTTGCAATAATGAAAGAAATGGGTAAAACAGTCAAGTGGCCGTAAAAAATGAACGCACTTCCCGAACATCGGGACCCCAAACTTCGATGCGAGTTCCATGGTGATCACGGCCATCGCACGGAGGATTGCATCGCCCAGAAATTCGAGGTCGCTGAGCTGTTGAAACAGGGACACCTTCGGGAATTCTTAACGGATAAGGGAAAACAGACTTACGCAAGACGCAACGACCAAAGACAGTCCGATGACATCGACAGTCCTCCGAAGCCACCCAGACAAGATAGAGTGATCAACTACATCGTAGGTGGATCTGAAGTTAGCGGCGTGAGTTATTCCGCAGCCAAGAGACATACACGACAAGTATCGAACACGGAGATTCAACCAAGGAGAGAACATCCATCAAAAGTCAATGAAACTGTCATCTTCAAGTCGATCGATAAATCAGATTTGTTTTCTCCTCACCATGGTGCTTTAGTTATATCTTTATATATTGCTAATTGTTTAACTAAACGCATCCTAATTGATAATGGCAGCTCGTGTAATATTTTATTTAACAGTGCTCTGAGAGAAATGCGGGTTGACGAGTCAAAGCTTAGTCGCCGAACGACTATGCTAACTGGATTCAGTGGAGAACAAAAAAGTACACTAGGCGAGATTGTGCTACCAGTCTACGCTGAAGGAATCAACCTTTACATTAATTTCCTTGTGCTCAACTGCCAATCTCCTTACAACGCCATACTAGGCAGACCCTGGATACACGAGTTGAAAGCAATCCCGTCGACTTATCATCAGATGATCAAATTCCCAACCAAATAGGGAGTCAAAGAGATTAAAGGGGAGCAAAGAGCCGCTAGGGAATGCTACCAAAATTCCATGAAAAAGAAGCGACAAGACTTATAGCAATTACATGAAGCCAAAGTCGAGTCGACGCAAAACAGGCCTAACATGGAGGAACTCGACGAAGTGTCTATCGACCCAGATCATCCAGACCATAAAGTCTACATCGGATCCAGATTAATGGACGACATCCGAAAACAACTAATCGAATTCTTGAAGGAGCGTCGCAATAGCTTTGCCTGGTCGCATGAAGATATGGTAGGCATCGACCTAGAGATTATGGTCCATCGACTGCAAGTCGACCCAGACCACCAGCCAATTAAGCAGAAAATAAAAAAGTTCGCTCCTGAGAGGAATAAGGTGATCAACGAAGAAATACAGAAACTAATCGACATCGGTTCTGTGAGGCAGGTAAAGTATCCAGATTGGTTAGCAAACGTCGTGGTAGTGAAAAAGAAGAATGGGAAATGGCGAGTTTGCATCGACTTCACCGACCTCAACAAAGCATGCCCCAAAGACTCATTCCCGCTTCCGCACATCGACATGCTGGTCGATGCAACTGCAGGACACGAATTGTTGAGCTTCATGGATGCTTATTTAGGCTACAACCAGATTTTGATGCATCCAGACGACCAAGAAAAGACTGTCTTCATCACCGAAAGAGGTATTTTTTGTTACAAAGTAATGCCGTTTGGTTTGAAAAATGCAGGTGCAACGTACCAAAGACTAGTCAACAAGATGTTCGCCAAGATGCTTGGGTCGACAATGGAGGTTTACATCAACGACATGCTGCTCAAATCTTTAGTCGCCCAGCAACACATCGACCATCTAAGACAGTCGTTCGACGTACTCGACCAATACGGTATGAAACTTAATCCCACTAAATGCTCTTTTCACATATCTTCAAGGAAATTTTTAGGTTATCTAGTCACCCAAAGAGGTGTCGAGGCCAACCCCGATCAAATCCGGTCGATAGAAAGCATCGAATCGCCTAAGTGCATTAAAGACGTGCATAAACTTACCGATCGTGTAGCAGCACTGAACCGTTTCATCTCCAAGTTGTCTGAAAAGTGTCTACCATTTTTTAACACCCTTAGAAAAAACAAAGCATTCGAATGGAACGACGACTGTGAGAGAGCATTGTAAGATTTGAAAACCTATTTGAAAACCTATTTGAAGTCGCCCCTATTGCTGTCGAAACCGAAGGACAATGAAACACTATTCGTATATTTGGCAGTATCTGACACAGCTATAAGTGCAGTCCTAGTCAGAGAAGAAGAAAACAACCAACATCCAGTCTACTACGTAAGTAAAACCTTACTCGACGCAGAAACCAGGTATAGTCGACTGGAAAAACTCGCATTGGCCCTCGTGGTAGCAGCATGGAAACTCAGACCCTACTTCCAGTGCCACACGATTAAGGTACTAACTACTTACCCCCTTAAAAATATTCTTCATAGGCCAGAACTTTCAAGTCGACTGACGAAGTAGGCAGTAGAACTCAGCGAGTACGATATCAGTTTCCACCCAAGATCGGTAATGAAATCGCAGGTATTGGCTGACTTTGTAGCTGACTTTACTCCATGTGAAAATGTGCAGGCTGAACAGGAACTAGTGGCACTCGCCGACGAAACCTCCGTTGGGAAATGGACTTTGTCGGTCGACGGGTCTAGTAACATCAAAGGAAGTGGGTTAGGACTGATACTCAAATCCCCCCAGGGGGACATATTGGAGCAGTCGATCCACTGTGGCTTTCGTGCGACAAATAACGAAGCGGAATACGAAGCCCTGATTACCGGGCTCGACCTCGCAAAAAGCCTAGACGTGAAAAGCATCAAAGTACTAAGCGACTCCCAATTAGTTGTTCGACAGATGAATGGCACGTATGAGTCGAGGGATATGAGGATGTCGGCCTACCTGACCAAAGCCAAACAACTTCAGTCGACCTTCAACGAGTTTTCAATCGAGCAAATACCTAGATCCGAAAATACACAAGCATACGCACTGGCAAGCCTTGGGTCGACGACAACAAATGGTTCAAAGTCGGTTCCTATAGTCCATCTCATGTCCCCATTAATTCAACAAACAGAAATATTGGCACCTGTCGACGATGGAAGAAGCTGGATAGAGCCAATCTTCAATTATCTCCAAGCTGACATTCTACCAAACGACAGGGCAGAAGCAAAGAAAATCAAAGCAAAAGCAGCTAAATTCTGCATCCTATATGGTAAACTTTACAAGAAGTCATTCACAGGGCCTTACTTAAGATGTGTGACCCCTCGAGAAGCGTACGACATCCTAAAAAGTCTACACTATGAGGAATACGAAAATCATTCTGACGCTCGTAGCTTGTCGAATAGAGCCATCACAGCAGGGTACTACTAGCCGACTATGCGGACAGATTCACAAAATCACATGAAGTCGTGCGACAAATGCCAACGGTTCGCACCAGTATCGCATCTCCCCCCAGGTATGTTAAATTCAATTTCGGCCCCTTGGCCTTTTATGTAGTGGGGGATGGATATTGTAGGTAAGCTTCCGGCTGCACCTGGTGGCGTCGTCTATATGTTAATCCTGACAGACTACTTCACCAAATGGGTTGAAATCGGTGCGTATCAGCAAGTACGTGACATTGAGGTACGCAATTTTGTATGGAAATATATTATTTACAGGTTCGGAGTGCCAAGGGAAATAGTAACTGACAATGGGTCTCAGTTCATTTCATACGACTTCAAGAATTTCTACAACAAATACGGAATCAAGTTAAGTTTCTCGACTCCACGATATCCTCAAGCAAATGGACAAGCAGAGTCGACCAACAAAACAATAGTCAACACGTTGAAAAAATGATTGGAAGCTGAAAAAAGCGAGTGGGTAGAAAAACTTTCGGAAATCTTGTGGTCGTATAGAACAACCCCACGACGGTCGACAGGAGAAACTCCCTTTTCACTCGTCTATGGTTCAGAGGCAGTCATCCCAATAGAGACCAGGCTGTCAACCGCCCGTAGCGAAAATCCAGATGATGAACAGAACAACTTGGAGCTTAGCTTCGAACTTGACCACCTCGACGAACGACGAGATCGTGCTGCCCTAAGAATTCACTCATACCAACAACAGGTCGCTCAACACTACAATAAAAAAGTAAGGACCAGAGTCTTCAAACTCCACGACTGGGTACTGCGACGAGTCTTCCAAAACACAAGGGAAGAAGGCGCTAGAAAGTTGGGACCGACATGGGAAGGACCATATCAAATAACGGATGTCGTCGGACGAGGTGCTTACAAGCTTAGAAGGCTCGATGGTCGAGAACTACACAACAGCTGGAATGCTCTACATCTAAAACAGTACCATTTCTAAACTTAGTTTTAAATTATTTCATTATTTTATTTCGTCGACACATTGTTACTAATCGACCCCAGAAGAGCAATGATGACAACTTAGTGCAACTAAGTGTAAAACTGAGCTCACAAACAACTTACAAAGCTGTCGACTTCGACAAGCAAACTCTTATCTCAAATATAAGGTTTTCAATGACCGCAAACTTATCGACATCGACGTCAAACTCCCAATATCCTCATTCAACAATCGCATATTAAGAGTGGGGGAATAACACTGGGGGCAGGCAGGCGACGACTTAGACAAATCAAATGCATGTACGCGAAACTTTTATGTAAAAAGGTCTTGTCGACTATATATAATGCATGTAAGCGATTTCCCATGTAAAACGATTCTGTCGACCATCAAACGCATGTACGCGAAACTTTTATGTAAAAAGGTCTTGTCGACCATATATAACGCATTTAAGCGATTTTCCATTTGAAAAGTATCTTGTCGACCATTTCTCACTTATACGCGAAATTTTAAAGTCTTAGCGACCCTTCGCGTATATTATAGCCACTTACAATCAAAGCGATTCTTAAATAGAAGTCGACGACCTTCAATAAACACGTGCAAGCGATTTCCATACGCCATTTAACGTCGTTCGACCCACGAATGAGCATGAGTTTACAGGATTATTTCATTCACATTAAAACTTTTTCATTCACATTAAAACTTTTAACGTCGTTCGTCACTTTTAACGTTGTTCGACCTACGAATGAGCATGAGTTTACAGGCTTATTTCATTCAAATTAAAACTTTTAACGTCGTTCGACCTACGAATGAGCATGAGTTTACAGGCTTATTTCATTCAAATTAAAACTTTTAACGTCGTTCGACCTACGAATGAGCATAAACTTTGTCTTATCTCGTTCAAAACCATAACTCCATTGTGAAAATTCGATAAGAGCAGCGTATTGAAGACTTCCTCCGTTTTGACGGTTTTTAGATACAAGTCGTCGGCAAGGAGGGTGAAGTCGTCCGACCTTTTCAAGAACCCCTCCGGATCCTTGAAAGATGAAAGCTCATAAGCAAGGAGCTTCATTGGCGAATCCGGTTCAAAGGCGACCTCAGTCGACTTCCCTTTTGAACCAGACGCAGTTTTTTTCTGTTGACTCTCAGTAGAGGCCCTCTTCTGTCTCTTTTTGGATGGACTCTCCTCTGGTGACGACTCTAAAATCTGTTCTACTGCTGCGGCCTCTTCCATCGACTTTTCAGCAACTTGCCTCTTCTTGGCCTGCGATACTGCCCGTTTCTTGGCTACTTTCTCTCTGTAACGCCTCAGAGTTTTGATTTTGTCAGGAACGTTAATTTCTGCGCTCGCCATCGACGTCACTACGAAACGATGTTCAGCATCAGTTAGAGACGGTAAAAAACTCAAAGTGTACTGAAGAATCTCAAAACTCATCCTAATCCATATGTATGATAGGAAATCCTTCACGTGAGGATAGGGTGCACGCGATCTATTCAACGTCGACCACCTCTACAGTCGACTAGGCCTAAAATTACCTTCCGTGAGCAAACTACTAACACTCCTTTGGTTAGCAGGGATTTCTAATAAAATCCTAGTACGCTCAGGTGCAACACCGCACGACGGTGCTTTACCACCCCCCCCCCCCTTTTAACTTCTGCAAAGACAAAAGCAAGTGACTCAGGTAAACATAATGTATGTGTAACAAGTGCATCAATTGACAATTTACAAAACTTACCATATCGATTCCAGATCCGTCGATATTGATACTCCTCTTCCCCTATCCTCCATGGGCCATCGACTGGGGGCCCTTTCGCGAAGAAGAATGTGTCCTTCCAAAGTCGATCATTCGACTTAGTGTCGATGATGAGTTCCTTCTTTTTATCTCGAGGCACTAACGAGTAACGACCAGGTTCGCTTATGTGCTCTTTCAGGTAATAATTATGAAGGAGACACCCTAATCCAAATTGTACATTGTGCCTCTCACTTAATACTCCTAGCCCTAACAGTATTCTCCAAGTGTTTGGCATCAATTGACCGGGGGCAAGCTCGTAGTATACTAACATTCGTCGAACGAGCTGAGGGACAGAAAATCTAAAACCTAAACGGAGGGTATACTCGTAAAAACACATCCACCCCGGTACATCCCAATCAGCACGTTCATGTTCCCTTGGCGCATGTAACTCAACGTCGTCAGGAATACCATAAATCGTCTGTATACCAGGCAACATATCCTCTGTAATCACACTAGCTGGACTGTCTTTTAATATACCTAGAGGACGACCAGATGTCGATGCCTCAGAAACCTCAACATATTCCGGGTGTTCGACAGTCGACGCGATAACATACACAGCACCCTACTCTAACATACCCCTAGCATTTATAGAGACAATTGTCGACGGATCCTCAACTGTGACCCAGTCCATCAGAATAGAAGTAAAAGAGGGTATTTATGCTCGTCGTGTCCTTTATATGGAAATCAGAGGCCTGAGAGACGTTCCCTTGACTCGTACTGATGAGAATTTGACTCCACGGGAAATTGAGCAAAAGGCTACGGAATTGGTCTATTAACATCACGCGTCCTACTATCGACTCCCCCATCGTCGTCACTGGAAGACCATTTAATATTCGGTTCTGAGATTGAGTCGTCACTAGAAGTCCATTTAATATTCAAGTCTGAGATTGTGTCGCTCGACATCGTATCTCCAAAATCTGACAGATGCAAAAAATGCACAAGTCAGACAAAAACTAAGCGCTACAATCACAACCTAAGGATTCTCGATCAACACCTAGGGTTTTCTAACGTGAAAAATCCTCCTCGAAGTACAAGCTAAACCCTAAGAAAGGAATCGACCCATTGTCGAGCATCTTTTGGAATCTAAATGACTACTTTCATCACAACGACATACACATAAAACAGAAACACCATATATGTTCACAATCAATATGGTCATAAATCAAAAACATCAAAGAAATCGGGAACACATTGAACGATGTCAGAAACAACGAAGAACAAACAATGAAGAACACATTAAACGATGTCAGAAATAATGAAGAACAAACAATGAAGAACACTGACAGGTAAATTTCAGTAACTTCTATGAATTTATTTTATCGATTCACAGGTGGATTTCATGCAATCATAAACGAAAGGAAGTGACTTTCTACTAACCTGAGATTGATTCGAAGAAAAAAGAACAAAGAAGTTTTCTGGAAATAGAGCACCGGCACTTCGCAGAGAAGAAGTTGAACGAAGGAGAAGTTGAAAAGATTTGAAGTCGAATCATGCAAAAGATGGCAAAAGATGGTTCCATCAAGTGGAACGGTTTATTTATAAACCAACATTCTAACCCTAGTTGCCACGTGTATACACCCCTTCACTTGCCAGTTAACTCAAGTTAAACCACTCGGTTTAAATTTCGAAAAGCCTTACCTTAAAAACTGCGTGTGAAATTAATGTAGCTGACGCCAGCATAGAAAACTCAAACGCCTCCATCACATCAATTTGGCACCCCATTAATGACTGCAGAAAATCACCTAACGACAAACGACAAATCATCATTAACGACACGATGTCGTTTGTCCACTAAAAGTTGTCAATTAAAACAATATGGATATTTGATTCCAGTCGACACGGAGCTCGTTCGATTATGGTCGACTCAACGAAAATCACTCTCTAAATCAGTAAAACCTTCTTTAGAGAGTGGGGGACAAACTATAATAGCCAAAAACAGCCCAATGGCCCAAATGCACTGAGGCCCATAACTTTGCAAGTAAGATCCTGCCCAAGCCCGTAATATGGGTCGACCCAACATAGCTGTCAACAGTATCTGACTTGTTCAAAATAGCGGTTACAAAGGCACTTGATAACCGCTGGTAACTGCCCATTTAGGAGAGGATACTGCTCCTAAAATCATGCCCACGATCAAGACTCCAACAAAGTGAACGTTGGGACTATACCTTCAACTATAAAAGGTAGGCTCATTCACTAGGAAAGTCTCAAAACTCTCTCTCAACTAAAGCTTATAATAACGTATTGAAACTCTGCCTCTAGAAAGATTTCCGGTCACCAGAAATCAACCATTGCCACCTTCACGATATATTGCTCAGCCCAAACATACATAAGGCTATAATCCAACCCCCACCTTTTTATTTATTTTTTCTACATTATATTTCTATTTAAAGTTCTTTTACAGGTTCATTGAAATTCAGACGACCATATACAAGCAACAGACGACATCGACCAATCAACTTCCAGCTTAGTTGCTTTGGGCCTGATACAACCCGACCCATTTGACGTACCAAATCGTTCGACCACTTACAATCATCACTATTTTTTTTTCCCAATTTATAAGACCAAATCAATCTACTTAAAAAAAAAATAAAAAAAAATCAATCATCATTAATCTCTATTTTTTTTTTCACCAAATCACTGCCATTTGTGTATTTAGATCGAATTCTCAATCATGAACGACGAAAATTCTTAAGCAATTATACATGATTTATTCAATCTGGCAGTTATTTAAACAAGCAATACTTGATCTTTCCTGATGGGGTTAAGTTGAGAATTCAACCACATAACCCACAACGATAGCGAACATATAAACCAAAGAAAGAAAGAAAAAATTAGCATTTAATAGATGCAAATCATACAAAAGAGTCATGAAACATTTGGTTTAACAATCTTATTCTCCCCCATGTGTTCTCCAGTTTTCGGAGCAGAGGTTTTATGAAATAAAAGAGAAAGCTGATCAATAAAAAGCATGTTCTTCATTGGCATAAAATCATGAATCAAATCTGTCATCACTGTCATTTTTTTTCATCAAATCACTTTCTCATCTAATCACTTTAAAAAAAATTCTGGGCATAAAAGAAGATCAACAAAAAAAATCCATTAAAAATCCATTAAAAAACTCACATACATTCATCAACTCATCAAAAGCCGAGGATCAAAGTCCTATATATAAAATAAAGATTTTTACACTACAAAACACACATGTACCTTGCAATCTTTCACAGTTATTTTCCCTAAGAATCACTGCAATTTTTTTTTTAAGGATTACTTTAATTAAATTTCGGTTTAAGGAAGACAATTAATTGAAAAATTACTTAGATCTACATAGATTCAAGTAAATCAACAATAATTTCAGTTTAAGAAAGATAAGAAGAAGAAGAAGATGATGATCTGAAGAAAAGGAAGAACACGAAGAAGAAGAAGAAGAAGAAGATCTGAAGAAGATGAAGAACACGAAGAAGAAGAAGAAGATCAGACGAAGAAGAAGAGTGGGGAGGACAGGCGACAACCGGTGGTTCAGATCGGCGTCATCGGAGCTCCAGTCTTGGAGGAGGAAACTGGAGAAGAAGAAGAAGAAGAAGAAGAAGAAGAAGAAGAAGTGACTATAAAGAAGAGAGAAGCAAAAAAAGAAAAAAAAATGTGAGTTTTTTTTAGAGTAAAAAACAAAACGAAAAACAAAATGAAAAACATCAAAAAGTTGTTTTGGAAATTTTTCACTTTTAACACTGATGTTGTTTTTGTTTTGAAAATAAAATGGAAAACAAAATGGAAAATGGTAACGAACGCATATTCGAAATCGGATTTGGAAAATAAAAACAAAAACACCCTTGTAAAAGGGTACCGAATAGCCCCCAACTTTTTTTTGTTTTTCAAAATTTCCACTTTTAACACTAATTTTGTTTTTCATTTTGTTTTTGTATTTTGAAAATAAAATGAAAAACGGTTATAAGACGCGAATTCGAAATCATTTTTAGAAAATAAAAATGAAAACAGCCTGCAAGACAGGCCGATTTTTTGTTTTCAGAAAACAAAAGCTTTGTGTTCGAGGGCGCGTTTGTTAACGTTTTCAAAAACTGTTTTTTGTTTTTGGAGTCATAAAAACTGGAAAAACCCGTTTGGTGGGATGATTTCAAAAAACTGTTTTATAAAACATTGAGAACAATTCTCAGTTTTAATGAACAAAAAATTGAGAACTCTGAGAACAACAATTTGTTGTTCTCAGTATTCTTGAAAAAAATATATTTTAATTTTTTTTTTAGCAATAAAATTCACTCAAACCAAATCCATCTTTTGGATCTTCATGGATCTATACCAAAAAGATGATGATTTCGATAGGTTTGATGATGAAAATTAAATTTATTAATGTTTAATTATTTTAATATCACTTTTTCATTATTTATAATATTAATCTTTTAAAAATGATTTTAAAAATATTATACCAAACACGTTTTTTATGTTTTGATTCTCTGAATATCGTTTTCAACCATTACTATCAAACGTGTTTTCGAATTCAAAAAATCCAAAAATCAGTTTTTTGAAAACTTCAGATTATAAGAAAACAAAAACGTTACCAAACGGCCCTTAAATATTTTCTCTTCGTTGTAAAACAAACACAAGTATGATTTTGTTTTCTTCGTTTCCAAGTTTGTGAATTTACCAAAAGGGCTTTGTTTTAATTTCAAGTTTGTTGATAGTAATTATTATCAGGGAGAGTCGTAAATAACCCTGACTTTTGATTAATTGCCAAATCAAACCCTCTAATTTGAAAAATCAGTAAAAAAAAAAAACCCTACTATTAATTAACAGTTAGTTGACCGTTAGTTGACTTTATATATATCAAATATTATAATTTAAATCCTTTATTATAAACAGAATAAATAAAAGATAAATAAAACAAGGGGAAATTGTATAAACATCCCTCGAGGTTTGATAAAATTGTACGGATATAACAGTTTTAGCTATATACACATAAACTTCCCTTAACATTTGAATATTGTTGCACAAACATCCCCTGCGGTTAGATGGATTCGTTAGTCAATGGTCAAAACAATAAAAAGTCTAAAATACCATTTATTTTTATAAACTATAAAAAATAAAAAATAAGATAAAAAAGTATTAAAAAATATTTTAGAAAGCATAAATGTATTTTAAATCTGAAACCTGGAAAAAAAATTCAACTTTACAAATAAAAAACTAGTTTTTAAAACAATTTAATAATAAATAAATTTTAAATTTTAAATTTATTTAAAATCAATGAGGAATTGCACAAACTAATTTTTTTAAAGATGATTTTTTTCTTTGTTTCGGATTTAAGTTACATTCATGTTTTCTAAAAGATTTTAAAATATTTTTTATCTTATTTTTTAATTTTTTTAGTTTATTTAAAATAAAAAATATATGGTATTTTAGATTTTTTACACGTTTGACCATTGACTAACGGATCCATCAAACGGCAGAGGATGTTTGTACAACAATTTTCAAATGTTGAGGGAAGTTTATGCATATATAGCCAAACGGCCATATCCGTGCAATTTTATCAAACATCGGTGGATGTTTGTGCAATTCCCCAATAAAATAAAAATATATATTAATAATAATAAAATCAATTTCATACAAAAATAATTTTTATATTTTAAAATAATTTTTTTTAAAATCTATAAATACCCCCAAAATCCCAAAATCCATATCAAACTCTCTCTATTCTTAACTCTCTCAATTTCTCTCAATCTCTCATTTCTCTCAAACTCTCTCTATTTTAACATTTTTTTTTTTTGGAAAACTTGAATAAATATTAAACTTAAAAATTAAAATATATAAGTTAAAATAAATATAATAAATAAATTTTTAACTTCAAATATTATAAGATGAATACATTTTAAAGTCAAACATTTAAATAAAATAGGACAATTTAAAAAAAAAAAAAATCAATTCATTCAATTGATGAATAATTTATTTATTTTATATTTTTATATAAATTATTAAATTATATATTAGATATTTAGATTTATAAATTATTATGCTTTTGATTATTTTTTGTTTATGTGTTTACGATGAAAAATAAGTCATATACAGTATATACATTCATTTGTAACTCTAAACTTATTGTGCAAGCAACTGACTTGTAGAATCTCATTGTGATTCTTCTTGCTTGAACCTTCGAGTTTGTCTTGATTTCTTTATGGTTTGGTATTTATCCTATAATAAATGCGGGTTAGGGGTGGCAATATGGGTCACGACACGACGGGTCAACACGACACGAACACGATTATTACGGGTTTGGGTTGAGGATAAACGGGTCGTGTCAATAATCGTGTCAACCCGCCTAACCCGTTTAATAAACGGGTCGTGTTCGTGTTGACCCACCGTGTCGCGGGTTGACACGATTATTAGGGGTAAAATTGTAATTTTATTTTTATTAAGGATATTTATGTAAATTTACATTTCAATATAAATAGTTAAGAAAACCCTACACCTAACATACTACTTTCCATTTTCTATTCAAATTGCAGCTAAGTCTCTCATTTTCTCTCTCTCTGAGAAAGAAAAGTGAAAGTAGTGGGTCCCTTGGGAAGTTCGTCTCTTTCTTTTCAGAGTAGCAGTTCTTTAGGGTTTTTTCCACCCTTTTCTTCCCCAAATTTCTTCCTCAGTTTACTGTTTGTTAGGCTAGACGTTTGGGTATACATGAGTGCGATAGATTTAGCCGGTCTTTGTGAGAATCTTTCTCTAGCGGAGGAAGATAATGCAGTGTTAGAAGCGACATAAGAGGTTCATCAGGATGGTGCTGGAGACGTAGATCGAAGTCTGGTAGGTAAGGTTTTATCGGGGAAAAGAGTGAACAGAGATGCCTTCAAATCCTTAATCGATCAACTTTGGAGCCCATTTGGGAAAGTGGAGATCGAATTAATTAGTGATAATACCTTCATGTTCTACTTCGTTAATCGTGAGGAACGAAACTGATTTTGGCAGCGGGGACCGTGGCATTTTGGGAAAAGTCTAATTGTCCTGGAGAAACTAGAGGGTTCAGGGGAGGTGTCAAAATTGAGCTTCAACAAAGCGGAATTCTGGGTGCAGATCCATAATATTCCGATTATGTGTATGAATAGAAGGTCAGCAAAATGGTTGGCTGAGCAAATAGGGGTGGCAGTGGAACTACTGTCCGACTCAAGAGAATGTTGGGGAAAATATCTCAGAGTGAAGGTCCAGATCGACATCTCTAAACCCTTGAAGAGATGGCTGAGGCTGAAGTTGGGCAAGACTGAAGACATTGTAGTTGTGGGGCTAAAATACGAACGGCTGCCGGACTTTTGTTTTGTGTGTGGTCGAATTGGACACGTGGTTAAGGAATGTACCGATGAATTGGCCAGGTTAGGAGCCCTAGATGGAACTGCCACAAGATTTGGGCAATGGTTGAGAGCACCGGGTACGGATAGATTACAGACAAAGGGTTCGGGTCAGGGCAGTGAGAGTTCTTTTGAAAGAGACAGATTAAGAGACAAAGATCCTAATTCGTCTGATGGCGGATCTCGGAATCTCCAGTCGGGATCCATAGCCTCACAAAATGGGGAATCGGTGAATGCGGTGGTGATAGTCAGGGAAGTTATGATGAATTTCAGAACAGAAACCCTACCCCCTGGGAGGGAGATGGCCCCCCCCCCCCCCCCCCCAATCTGACAGAATGGCTATCGATGGGCCCGTCTGTGGGCTTGGCCCAAGCACTTCAGCTCAGAGTGACATAGTTAGTGAAACTGGTCGTGGGCTTGTGAGTGAGACAATGGGTTCAAAACTAATAGAAGTGAGTCCAAGAATGGAAGTGTCTGCCCCGAAGTCAGAGATTCAAATGCAGGACCCAGTGGAAGACTAGCAGCAGCAGAAATTAGAACAACAGGTGACTCCTATAAAAAAATCAGGTAAGAAGTGGAAAAGAGCAGCCAGAGGTATGGACCAAACTCAGATAGCAGGTAAAATTTCCAGTCCCCTCTAGCGTATGCTTATGGTAGGGAAAATCAGTAAGAAAGGGCCAAAAGCTCAGAGCTCCCTCAAGATGGCTTCTGGGAAAAGCCCGAGGAAACATTCTCCAAAGACTAGTTCAATTTCCCCCCTTCATTCTCCTGATCCTAAGTCTGAAGGGGGGAGCAAGGTATGCAAAAGGAAGGTCGTATTTGACTTGTCAGAAGTGCCCAGGGACTCGAAGAAGGGTAAAATTTCCAGTCCAGAAGTGGACCCAATGAGATCGGCGGAGCCTGTTGATCAGGCCCGCCGGAAGCAATGATAGGCGTTAGTTGGAACGTACGGGGGGCTGGGGAACCCCCGTGCGTTGGCAGCCTTGAAGAGGTTGGTAAAGAAACATTCCCCGGATTTTGTGTTCCTCTCTGAAACAAAGTTATTCGGTTCTAAGGCAGGCAGTTTGGTGGGCTTTCTGGGGTTTTCCAACGGTCACAGTGTAGATAGCAATGGAAGTAGTGGTGGCTTAATGTTGTTATGGAAGGATAGCATTGATATCACAATTTTGTCGTCCTCTTTTGGTCACATAGATGCCCGGTGTAAATCGGAGAATGGTTTTGTGTGGAGGTTCTCGGGTATTTATGGGGATTCAAAGGCAAAATTGAGACACTTTTCGTGGGATCTTCTTCGGCGTCTCAGCAGAGTGGATCACCTTCCTTGGGTCTGCGGTGGTGATTTCAACGAACTCCTTTCTAGGAGTGAGAAGAAGGGAGGATCTGATAAATCATTTACCGGAATGTTGCAGTTCAGGGAGGCAGTTGAGGATTGTGAATTGGTTGACCTGGGTTTCTCGGGACCAAGCTTCACGTGGAACAACAAACGTGATGGTGGGGCCAACATCCAAGAGAGGCTGGACAGATTTTTAGCTAATACGAAGTGGAGGGACAATTTTGTCAACTGTAGAGTGGAACATCTGGGTTTTAATTCTTCAGACCACAGACCTCTCATTCTCTTGTGTTCTACGGCTGGTAAGACTAGGAATGTCAGAAATAGGACTTTCAGGTTTGAGCAGTTCTGGCTCAAAGAGAGGGACATTGGAGGCGTTGTGGATGCAGCGTGGCAAGAGGCAGCTTCCTCTTCTTCTACTGAAGACCTTCAGAAGAAATTGAGTAGGTGTGCTTCTAATCTCAGTAATTGGAGTCGGGATAGATTTGGGAATATCCAGAGGCAGATTGGCAAGACTCAGGCGGAAATTGAGAAGCTGTATAAACAGAGTGGCAAACTAGGAAATATGAATTCTATTCGGCTGTTAGAGAAGGAGGTTGAGGGGCTTCTGGAATGTGAAGAAGTTTACTGGAAACAAAGATCCAGAGCTGATTGGTTGGGAGCCAGCGATCGGAACTCCAAGTATTTCCACGCAAAAGCAACAATGAGTAAGAAAAAGAACCACATTTCCTGTTTGATGGATGACAGTTGTAGACCCCAAGTTTCGGTGGAAGGTATGGCAGGGGTGGTGTCTTCTTTCTTCTCAAAACTGTTTGAATCCTTGAACCCTTATCCTCAGGACATTAGACGGGCAATTGCCCCCATCAAGTCCAAGTTGAGTACAAGCCAGAGAAACTCCTTGTCTAGCAGGTTCACGGCGGAGGAAATCAGGATTGCCGTCTTTAGCCTTAACCCAACCAAAGCCCTTGGTCCCGACGGCTTCCAAGCTGTTTTCTTCCAGAAATTTTGGAACATAGTAGGAAACGAGGTGACTAGGATCTGTCTGAAGATTCTGAATGGGGAGTTGTCAGTTAGGCAGTTTAACTACACAAGTGTGGTCCTCATCCCTAAATGCAGGAATCCGGTTGAGATTAAGGACTTTAGGCCTATTTCTCTGTACAGTACTATATACAAGATTATCACCAAGGTCTTAGCTGCCAGACTAAAGCCGTGCTTGCATGATATTATATCCCCGTTCCAGTCGGCATTTGTCCTAGGTCGGCAGATTTTCGACAACGTGATGGTAGCGTTTGAATCTCTCCATTCTCTCGGTCGGAAGAAGTTAGGCAGGAGGGGGCAAATGGCCCTAAAACTCGACATGAGTAAGGCTTACGACAGGGTAGAATGGTGTTTTCTCAAGTCAGTCTTAGAAAAGATGAATTTCCCTCAAGCTTGGATCGAGTTAGTCCTAGACTGTATCTCTTCCTCAAATCTTTCCTTCTTACTGAACGGTGAAGCTGTGTGTTCTTTAGCCCCTTCCAGAGGGTTAAGGCAAGGCTGCCCCCTCTCCCCCTACCTCTTCTTTCTTTGTGCGGAGGCGTTGTCTAATCTGATTTCTGATTTCGAGAAAGGGGGGAGGGTCCTAGGAGTTAGAAGCTCAAAAGGTGGGCCTATTGTAAGTCACCTCCTCTTCACAGATGACAGTATTTTATTCAGTAGAGCTTCTAGAGCTAGTGGAGTTCGTATAAAGTCTATCTTAGGCATTTATGAGAGAGCCTCTGGTCAGCAGATTAATCTCCAGAAATCCAAAATTTCCTTCAGTCCTAATGTGTAGAACTCGGTGCGTCGTGAGATCCTTGACCTTTTTGGTATTGATAGAAGCAATTCTCAGGACAGATACCTTGGGCTCCCCTCTATGATTGGGAGGAATAAGAGGATCATGTTCAATGATATTAAAGAGAGGGTCCGGAAAAAGCTGAGGGGGTGGAAGGACAGTT
Organism: Acer yangbiense; assembly: GCA_008009225.1. Classification (NCBI taxonomy): domain Eukaryota; kingdom Viridiplantae; phylum Streptophyta; class Magnoliopsida; order Sapindales; family Sapindaceae; genus Acer; species Acer yangbiense. Next base: position 43,365,606 of record CM017765.1, read on the forward strand.
ACTTTTCGTTTGGTGGGAAAGAGGTCCTCATCAAAGCCGTGGCCCAAGCCATCCCAAACTACTCCATGAGCATTTTCAGATTACCAGCAAGTTTGTGTAAAGAGCTTAGTGCAATGGCATCTAAGTTCTGGTGGGGGTCTAGAGATGGTAACCGTAAGATAAGTTGGATTAGTTGGGAGAATCTTTGCCTCCCGAAAAGCACTGGAGGATTGGGCTTCAAGGACCTGACTGTATTCAACCAAGCTCTTCTTGCTAAGCAAGCTTGGCGGATACTTTCTGAACCGACCTCCCTAGCTGCACAAGTTCTTAAGGCCAAGTACTTTAAGCGATATCAGTTTCTGGATGCGTCTATCAAGGTCGGCAGCTCTCATTTGTGGAGGAGCCTTCTTTGGGGGCGGGAGTTACTAGTTAAAGGGCTCCGGTGGAAGGTTGGCAACGGTGAGAATATTAGAGTATTCAAAGACCCGTGGATCCCGAGGCCTAGCATTTTCAAGCTTCTAACAGCTGACCCTGGGTACGATATTCGTGTGGTGGACATTATTGACAGAAATAGGAGGGGCTGGAACTTGGATATGCTGGACAACTTGGTTATCCCGGCTGATAGGGCAGCTATCACTCAGATCCCAGTTAGCTGGAATGGAGGCAGGGACTGCTTAAGATGGCATTTTGAGAAACATGGGGCTTTCTCGGTTAAGAGTGGGTATGAGGTGGCCTTCTCGGATAAGCTGGTGTCTTCCTGCTCAAACTCCTCAATTCTTCAGAAATGGTGGAACTCCCTTTGGAAGTTGAATATCCCCTCCAAAAGTCAGGGTCTTCATTTGGAGGGCCTGCCGGGATGCGCTCCCTTCGTTGGCAAACCTTTGGAAGAGGAAAGTAGTGCCGCATCCCTGCCGCTCAAGATGTAATGGCCACTATGAATCCACTAGCCATGCCCTCTTTAGCTGTAAGGCTGTACGTTTAGTATGGAATGCTTCCCGGTTTGGCTCGCTCATCTCCCCATTCAGAAGCCTCTCTGTTCTGGACATTTTCCAATCCATCTGTGCCAAGGTTAGTCCTGAAGACTTCCAACTTTTTTGTGTGATGGTCTGGGCAATTTGGGATGACCAAAATTTCCTCCTGAATTCTAGCAAGTTCAAGGATCCCATCCTACTGGTTTCATGGGCATCGGATTATCTGGATGAGTTCCAGAGAAGTAGGATTGCTTTCTCCCGTCAGTCTCCTCCTCCAACCTCTAGGGAAGTGGTGGACTAGCTTGCCCCCCCCCGGTAAGCTGAAATTGAATATCAGCATTGTGGTGAACAAGGGGTCTAATTCGCTAGGGGTTGGCTCAACCATCAGAGATGACAGAGGAAAGGTGCTGGTGGCGAGGTCTTCTCGGCTCTGGGGTTTTTCTAATAGCGATATCGGTTATGGCCTGGCTCTTAGAGATGGCCTTATGCTTGCCAAGTTTTACCATTTGCCCATCAAATTATGTGAGATTGGCTTTGGTGTGATTGCCTCGTCTTTGGAGTCTCTTGTATGTCCTTTAAATGATGCTAGATTTTTAGTCTCAGATATTAAGGCTCTTATGTCCGAGCTAGATTCTTGTAAGTGCTCTGTTGTTTCCAAATATGGAAACGTTTTGGCACATAATCTAGCCTCGCTTGCCTTCTCCCAAGTAAGGGAGTCTATGTGGGTGGATTTCAGCCCCGTTTCTTTGGCTCCGGCTGTGTAGTTTGTCCTCCTGTCCCGTGCTTGCACGTTGATTTTCAAAAAAAAAAAAAAAAAAAAAATTCAAATTGCAGCCACCCGTTTCCACTTTCCAGAGAAAAGTAGAAAACCTTACTCTCGTTCTTTCGCCTGAGGCCTCGATCTACATTCTACACCAGCTGCTTCCTCCGCTTCGATCTACATTCTACACCGCAGCACCGCTTCGCTTCCTCTCTTTCTTCTTGTTTGTTCAAGCTCTTCAAGGTAAAAGATTAAAGATCGTCTATTTATCTAATAGCTTTTTAAGAATTCTCTTGATTCGTTTTTTGTGTTTGATATAATTAAAATTATTTTAATCTTTGGGTCTTATGATATAATCGATATCTTTGGCTTATTATTTATTCAAGACAGTGTAAACAAAAAAAATCAGTGTTGAAATGATGTTATCTTGCTTGTGAGTTTGCCCTTTGACAAATTTAATGAATGTATTTGCTAGATTTGTGTTTGATATAATTAAAATTATTTTAATCTTTGGGTCTTATGATATAATCGATATCTTTGGCTTATTATTTATTCAAGACAGTGTAAACAAAAAATATCAGTGTTGAAATGATGTTATCTTGCTTGTGAGTTTGCCGTTTGACAAATTTAATGAATGTATTTACTAGATTTGTCTTTCTATGTGATTGGTGTTGGAAAATTTTGTGATAGACTCTTATTTTGAGAGGACAAATTGAGTATGATTAATTCCATGAAAATGGAAGATTAAAGTGTATTCGAATTCTCCTCCGTGAGAGCTTCGAAATGATATACTCAAACTCACAAAATGGTTAATGGGTGAATGAGAAATTGAGTCTCAAGTTGAGACCAAAATGTGGTGAACAATGTTTTTGTGTGAAGAATAAGGAAAGCTTTAATTGTTTGGATTATGATATTCTTGCTTGATTACCAAAAATACAGAATCAGGCTTTTAATTATTATTTAATTAAATTATTTTCCTTATTTAATCAGAAACGTGTTCAAGAAGCTTCGATCTAGAATCGTATTCAAGAAGCTTCAGATTGCTTATTCACCAAGAGCCAATAATCGTATTCAAGAAGCTTCAGATCTAGAATCGTATTCAAGAAGCTTCGGTTTGCTTACTCACCAAGAGTTAAGAATCGTATTGAAGAAGCTTCGATTTAGAATCGTATTCAAGAAGCTTCGGTTTTGCTTATTCACTAGAACCAAGAAGCGTATTCAAGAAGCTTCAGTTTTGCCTATAAATACCCTAGTGTTCCTCTCGTATCAATCATCCAAAAATTTACACATAGCATCCGAAATTCTTCTCTTCTCTATTCTTGGTAAGTTTGAGCTCGGTTTGAGTTCGCTGAGAGTGGCTTGTGCTTCGCACTTCCACTGTTAAACCGTTGTATCCTGGGAGACGATCGCTGTACACATACGGTGTAATATACGGCGAAATCATCTTAAGGACACCGTGTGAAAAACGGGCCTCGGTTTTCCCTAACTGATTTTCTAACGTGTTGGTTTGTGTTGTTTTGCTTTCCGTTTTCTACAAGTTCTGACCAGATTGTTGATTTATAAAATAACAATCTTAAGACGATTTTTCTTAACTTATTCTTTTAAACAATTTCTTCTACTTCAAACTTTCTGGTTTCTGGACCTTAAAACGGACTGGTTTAACACACTGTGTTTATTCAAACTTCACGTTTTTAATTTGGTTTTGACAGTGGAAATTGGGTCTGTTTTCAGACACTGATTTGAAAATCGGGTATATATTACTAGACACTGATTGTGATTTCAAAGTGTGAAATCTGGAATCAGTTATTGATTCACCGGATTGATATCAACTAATTGATATCTGTACTGTCATATAATATATATGATAATTTCGTGATACAAAGAGTATAACGGTTGTACACACGAATTGTGTAAAATTTTGATATTTCAGAGATATAGATTTGTATTCTATATCTGGAACAATCGATAAAGAGATTATATGTTTATATAATCTGGTACAAACCAGTCTATATATATACGAGTATATATATATTTGTTCAATATGGCATCATATCGGTGGGTTACAACCTGCGTTTGATATATTGTTAAATATACTGGTCTTTGTTTTATCTGTATGAGATATATATCAACACAATTCAGTGTTTGATATACTATCATTATGAAACTAAGTAGCACGAAGATTGTGTATACAATCGAGTTTACTTTGGTACATAGATTGTTTATATAATCTTACACCAAAAGCAGCACTTGTTTATAGATATACGTATTATATTTAAAGTGCTTAACTGGTGTTTTATGCAATGTAAATCAATATTTTACATATTGATGTATACGTACTGGTGTTGATATCAGTACTGGTGTTTTGTATTGTTTGATATCAATTGATTGATACACAATACTACATCGGTGTGTGATATATCTCTGTTTGATATATTAGCTACAGTTATATAAATAGCAGTATACGTACTAGTTATTTATATTTCAAAAGTTGAATTTATGTTGGTGTGTTTATATACTATAATTGATATATATCAACATACTATTTTGATATATCAGTGGTTGATATATCGTTGTATGTATCTTTGTGATATATATTAGTATTTGATTTGGTTTGTGAAAGATAATTGCCGAATCAACTGTGAACCCGAGCGTGGCTCAAGAGACTTCGGTGGTCAACCCAATTGTGGGTCTGTTGACCGACCCGATGGCGAACCCTTTTGTGGGTCAAATGAATACCATGACGGTGAGTTCGTTTGTGTCTTCGATTTCGGTTCTTATGAACCATATGGAGAAACCAGAGAAATTCAATGGTCTAAATTTCAACGAAAGACGTTAAATATTGAATCTTGCGAGATTCTTAACTCGTGAGGCTCCTAAGGCCAACCGTGGTAACGAGTTGGATGTGTAAAATGGTGATTAGTGTCAAAATCAATTTTTGAACTTCAAAATTGTAATTATCAATTTAATGATGATTTATTTCTATTAATTCCAGATTAATAGAAACGTTAAATTTTGAATTCAAAAACAGAACCGATTTGACTTTAATATTGCCTATTTTAATGAGAATTAATTTCAAATTAATTCAATTGATTTCTTCTTGATATTATGGCGGATAAATCAAACGTGAACACAAATGTTCCAATGGAGACTCCTAGTGCTAATCCAATTGTCGGACTAGACACTTCAACTGTTAATTCAGTGCTTGTGGGAGATGAGCCTATTTTGGGGCCTAGTGTGGCAACATCGACTCCGGCCATCAACTCATTCGTGAGAATCATGGCAGACCTGGTGATGAGCCAATATGTGAATTCGGTTCTGTTACTAATGAATCACATGGAGAAGCCTGATAAGTTCAGTGGAACGAACATTAAGTGGTGGCAGCAGAAGATGCTGTTCAAATTAACCACACTGAATCTAGTTAGGTTCTTGACTAAAGATGCTCTTAAACCTAATAGTGGTTAAGAGCGAGATGTTCATATATAAATGCAATTGATGCATGAAACCGTTCAGAATTTCCGTGCTGAAACTACATACTAAATGGGTTGTTAAATTCGCTGTATAGCGTATACTTTCAAAGAAAACAGTCAAAAGAACTGTGAGAGTCGTTAGACCGAAAATACAAGACTGAGGATGTTGAATCCAAAAGGTCCATTGTGAGTCGGTTTCTTGATAACAAGATAGGGGACTCTAAGAGCTTCAAGTGATTCTGCATGAGAGGGGATAACCCCAAGTGAAACCTTCCAGGTGGCTTATATCACTAAAAAGCAACCAAGATGGTGAGTATGAAGCACCGTTTGGTGAATTATGTGCACAATACGGAATCATACATCAAACCACTGCGTCGTATTTCCCTCAGCAAAACAAAGTTGCTGAACGGAAAAATCATTCCTTGAAAGAAATGATGAATGCAATGTTGATAAGTTCTGAACTACCTCAGAACATGTGGGGTGAAGCTATTTTGTCTAGCAATTACCTTTTAAATAAGGTACCCCGAAAGAAAGAAGATAAGACACCATATGAGCTATGGAAAGGAAGAAAGCCTTCCTATAAATTCTTACAAATGTGGGGGTGTCTTGCCAAAGTGGTCGTACCTATACCTCAGAAGGTGAAAATAGGTCTGAAAACCGTTGATTGCATTTTCATTGGATATGCACAAAACAGTAGTGCTCATCGATTCTTGGTCTATGAATCTGACATACTAGATATACACAAAACCATGATAATGGAATCTAGAAATGCAACGTTCGTTGAACATGTATTTCCATGTAAATCCAATGATGAAGTAAGTTCATCAAAACGAACACATGTTGATAGTTGTGAGGACCAAGAACAAGAAAATGAAGTTGAGGATGAACCTAGACGTAGCAAAAGAGCAAGGATGAAAACGTCTTTCAGTCCCGATTTTATGTCCTATTTGCTAGAAGGTAAACCTCGAACCTTCAAAGAAGTAGTAAGCTCTTCAGAATTGATTCCATCCTTAAATTCATACTTTGGAATTAGTGGATCTTCCTTCGGGATGTAAACCGCTAGGATCCAAATGGATTTTCAAGAGAAAGATGAAAGCAGATGGATCAATTGATAAGTATAAGGCTAGAATTGTAATTAAATGTTACAATCAATGAGAAGGCCTAGACTGCTTTGATGCATATTCTCCTGTGACGAGAATAGCCTCCATTAGGATGATACTTGCAATCGTAGCTTTACGAAATCTTGAAGTACATCAAATGGATGTGAAAACAGCTTTCTTAAATAAAGATCTAGATGAAGAAATTTTCATGGAACAACCTGAGGGTTTTTCTGCTCCAGGACAAGGAAAGAAAGTCTGTAAACTGGTGAAGTCTTTATATGGTTTAAAGCAAGCACCAAAATAATGGCATGAGAAATTTGACAATGCTGTGATGTCAAATGGATTTAAAAATCGACGAATGTGACAAATGTGTTTATGTCAAGGACTCAGAAAATGGCTATGTCATTGTGTGCCTTTACATGCTCATTGTTGGTAGTGATGATAAAATGATCAAATCTACCAAGGATATGTTGAAATCAAGATTTGATATGAAAGATATGGGACCAGCTGATGTAATGTTGGGAATGAAAATCTCAAGGATATCTAACGGACTCATACTAAGTCAATCACACTATGTTGACATGATTCTTGAGAAATTCAACAGAAATGATTCTAGAATTTTCAGAACGCCAGTAGATACAAACCTACACCTATCCAAGAATAAGGGTGAGAGCGTCTCTCAACTAGAATATTCTCGAGTGATAGGAAGTCTGATGTACTTAACAAGTTGTATAAGACCAAACATAGCTAATGCAGTCAGCAAATTAAGCAGATACACGAGTAATCCAGGAACTGATCACTGGAAAGGAATAGTAAGAGTACTGAAGTACTTACTATTCACTCGTAATCATAGACTGCATTATACCAGATATCCTGCTGTCCTAGAAGGATACACTGATGCAAACTGGATATCTGATATGAAAGATTCAAAATCCACTAGTGGGTATGTGTTCACACTAGGAGGTGCGGCTGTATCCTGGAAATCCTCCAAACAAACATGTATAGCCAGATCCACTATATTAGATAAATGTGGTGAGGAGGCTGAATGGCTATGCCAATTCTTAGAGGATATTCCAAGGTGGCCAAAGCCTGTGCCGGCGATTTGCATCCACTGTGATAGTCAATCAGCAATAGGAAGAGCACAGAGCAACATGTATAATGGGAAGTCTAAACACATACGTCGAAGACATAGTACCATTAGACAACTGATCTTAACTGGGGTTATCACTATTGACTATGTAAGGTTAAAAGATAACATTGCGGATCCGCTAACCAAAGGGTTAAACAGAGAATTAGTTGAGACATCATTGAGGGGAATGGGACTAAAGCCCATGAGATAAAAAGTCAATACAATGGACACCCAACCTAGTTGACTGGAGATCCCAAGATCTAGGTTCAATGGGACAACCAAGTTGTAAGACTGAGTTGGATCACTGTGGAGGTTACCCTCAAGTCCATTCCTATGATAAATCAGTGATGCCTGTAGGGAAAAGGTTAAACCATGTTTTTAATGATTCTTATGCGTCGAAATTCCAAGCTATGGAAATCCGAGCAGAGTAATACGGGTTACTCTTAATTAAGAAATCACCTATGTGAGAGAGAAGTGGGGCCGCTTTTAAAAGAGAATAGTGAAGTGCTATATTCTCCAGTGACTCTCACAGAACCAGGCACATGTTCATGGCCAAAACGAACATAACAATGAGAACCAAAATCGGGTCTAGAAGATACCTGTGTGAGGTGTGTGATCATTTACACAAAACGGCAGAACAGTTCAAGGATATCACATCTACTGATCAGCCAGTAAATTAAACATACCTTTACAAGGGAAGGTTCAAAGGGTAACACCTACCTATCCTATGCAGGTCTCGACCGTTTAAACTTACCAAAATTCATCTTTCGTGTCTCCTAGGTCAATTTTCATTCATGTGGGGGATTGTTAGAAAATTTTGTGAGACTCTTATTTTGAGAGGACAAATTGAGTATGATTAATTCCATGAAAATGGAAGATTAAAGTGTATTCGAATTCTCCTCCGTGAGAGCTTCAAAATGATATACTCAAACTCACAAAATGGTTAATGGGTGAATGAGAAATTGAGTCTCAAGTTGAGACCAAAATGTGGTGAACAATGTTTTTGTGTGAAGAATAAGGAAAGCTTTAATTGTTTGGATTATGATATTCTTGCTTGATCACCAAAAATACAGAATCAGGCTTTTAATTATTATTTAATTAAATTATTTTCCTTATTTAATCAGAAACGTGTTCAAGAAGCTTCGATCTAGAATCGTATTCAAGAAGCTTCAGATTGCTTATTCACCAAGAGCCAATAATTGTATTCAAGAAGCTTCGGTTTGCTTACTCACCAAGAGTCAAGAACCGTATTGAAGAAGCTTCGATTTAGAATCGTATTCAAGAAGCTTCGGTTTTGCTTATTCACTAGAACCAAGAAGCGTATTCAAGAAGCTTCAGTTTTGCCTATAAATACCCTAGTGTTCCTCTCGTATCAATCATCCAAAAATTTACACATAGCATCCGAAATTCTTCTCTTCTCTATTCTTGGTAAGTTTGAGCTCAGTTTGAGTTCGCTGAGAGTGGCTTGTGCTTCGCACTTCCACTGTTAAACCGTTGTATCCTGGGAGACAATCGCTGTACACATACGGTGTAATATATGGCGAAATCATCTTAAGGACACCGTGTGAAAAACGGGCCTCGGTTTTCCCTAACTGATTTTCTAACGTGTTGGTTTGTGTTGTTTTGCTTTCCGTTTTCTACAAGTTCTGACCAGATTGTTGATTTATAAAATAACAATTGGTTACTATTGTAACATCTTTGCTATATGTTTGTTGAAGATGCTTTTCAGATCTAATAATTTGGAGTATATTTATCCTACCGTAAAATATGATACTGGTACAACTGTGGCCAAATGCATAAATTAATGCTTCCAAGTTTCTTATATGTAATTGAGTGCAGCAAATGCATAAATTAATGCTTCCAAGTTTCTTACATGTATTTGAGTGTTGACCTCTATTTAAGTTTGCGCCAATGATACATAAAATTTTCAATCTTTTGCATGTAAAATCTGAATGTTTGACTATTATTTTATTTTTTCTGATATGATATTTGTAAGGTTCCCATTTGTTGATTGGCTCATTTCGTGGACAAACCACATGTTGGGGGTTCTTTGTAAGGGTAGCCTAGGTATCGGTGTTATTGCTCAAGCCCTTTGAAGACCTCGTCTTGATAAGCACCGAAGGTAAATTTCTATGTGCTTACTTTTCTTTAAAGAGATTAGTTGCACACACACACTTAACATACATTGCATATGTGTGCATTCTCTTCACTTGTCACATTTCACACTTGCACTTATTTGTTATATTTTGTTGTGTGTAATTGTGTCTTGTTGTCTTGTAATTCGTTTCCCGATTATTTTCGGAAACGTCCGCGCATGCACTAGAATGTGCTTGGTTTAGTGCGAGGACCGCCTACGGAGAATGCCCTTGGCTTCTCCTTGGTTTTCACCTTTGTTGGTGATCGACGGTTATGATCGGCGGCCTGGCCGCTGAATGAAACCGCCGTTTGCTTCCAGTAGTGTATGGAGCAATTCTACGGTTATGATCGGCGGTCACGACCGCCGTTCGAACCCGCCGTTCAAGACCTGATTGATTTTATCTCTCGGCCTAATTCGGCGGTTGAATCGGCGGTCACGAATGAAACCGCCGTTTTCATACCTGATTGATTTTTTAATCTCAGGTTTGATTCGACGGTTAGATCGATGGTCAAGAAACCGCCGAATGAAACCGCCATTGGTCCCCTGTTCCTCTTGGGCCAATTCGGCGGTTATGATCGGCGGCCTGGCCGCCGATTGAAACCGCCGATCGGTGCGTTTCAGGGGCAAACTTGTCTTTTCACATGCTCTGTTTTTCATGCCTATAAATACATCATTTTCTCTTGTTCTGAAGGTGACTCTTTAATCATCAAGAACCCTACTTTAAAAAGAGAGATTTTTAAGAGAGAAAGCAATCAAGTTTGCTCATCAAACACTCAAACCAAAATCCATTTGCATCAAAGTTCATCTAGCATTCTCTAGCATATCTAGGATGCTTGCTTGCATGGGTCTTTCATCATCACACTTGCTTTGGTAAGTTTTTCACTATTATCATACATAATTAGTGTTTAATTTATTATGGCATCTCTTTTATTACTTGATTGTTCTTAGATTATATTCTAATATTCAAGATAGAGATTGTTGTGTTGATTTGATTGAGTGTTGTTTTTATGATAGATATCTAGGTTTCTCTAATCTATGATTATCTAAGCTAATTGACATGTCATTTAGCTTTAATATCTAGGATTGTTTTTAATTGCATATTCATCATCTTAGATAAGCATATAGGGTTTCCCTTGCTCTATGTTGCATTTGAATATTCATATATTCACTTAGGGTGTTAATCTCTTTTTAGAGAATTAAGTCTTGTGTTGTGACCGGGATTAGGTTGCTTAATTCGCAAGCAATCGGACTAGGTTCACTTATACCGGGATTAGGTAGGTGTGTGATTACTTCCGGGATTAGGTTGTAATCGTTTACACATTTAGTGGATTCGAGGTTCGAGTGTGGCTTACTTACTAGCCCGTGGTTTTTCCCGTGAGGGTTTCCACGTAAAAATCAAGTGTTATTTAATTTCCGCATTTTATACTTGATTTATTGCTTTATCTATTTAGGGGTAATTTCGTAATTTTGACTAATCACGAAAAATTGGGTAATAAGCTTAAAATCTATTCACCCCCCTTCTAGATAGTTTTATACACACCGTGCTATAATTTGTTTCAATATTTTCCTTTGTACATAGGCATATCTATGTAACTATGTTGAAGATGCTTTTCTATATGACAATTTTTTTTTTTAGTTGGATCTAATAATTTGTGTTATTTATGTAGGTTAATCTATGGATCCCGATAATGATGCAGTAAAATCTGTGTTCAATTTACTAAGAAAGTTCGTTCACTGGGATCGGCGATTCTATCGGTCGAATGCCAATTAATCTAGTAAGGATACTCTAAATGTGGAAACTAAATTGCATAATGCTTTTCTTTGGAAGATTGTTTAATTCTAAAATTAACCTAAATTATGAGAATCTAAACTAAAAGACTAAAATCAAATTAAATCAAAGATCACACAAGGAATGAATATATGGAGAGAAATACTAGGGAATCGATGCACCTTTCTTAGACACTCAATGCTCTCAATCAGTCTCAATAAACACTTCAATAAAGTTTAGGGCTTGTTTTGATAAACAATTAAGAACGAATCTCTTTCCTACCACTCGCACAAAGGCCATGTGTCAAGTGATAGTAACGAAATCCTTTAGAACAAAACTCTAAGCCAAATCAATGCAACAAGGCCATGCAAACATTAACTTTCAAATCTATTAAGCTTACGATTGTGATTTAAATGGAAAAGGCCATTCACATCTAAACCCTAATCTCATGGGATAAACTAAATCACAAATCCATATCAATTGAGGCCACAAAATAATATGAATAAGTAAAGTAGAACAATTAATTCAATAGACAAGACTAAAACCCAATTGATTAACAAAAGATAGACTAATTGATTACATAGAGTTATCCAAAATTGGTTACATCAATCCCCTAGTTAAAGGTTTAGTTACACATCAATGGAGAGAATAAAAACATAGAAGAGATGAAGATAAAACCCATTATGGCGAGATGCTTCTGTCTTGAAATCCCCGTCGTCTTCCTGTTTCCAGTAATCTTCTAATGATGGAATGAATATGAAAGAATGAAAGGAATCGGTATCTGATGGTCTGATAAGGTCGGCCCTCCCTTTTATTTGCTTTTTCCTTTCTTTCTGTTTATAGGTCTTCAGCAGCTTTGAGGAAACGCGGAGACGGTCCAACGCTTGACGTGCCGCTGGGTGGGCACGTGCATGGACAGCGGAAAATCCAAGACAAACACGCTGGAATGGCTCGCTTGAGGGGTCGCTTGGGAGGCATGTGCCTCTTGAGCGGCATGGGACGCGGTAAATCACCCTTGTCGACCGCCTGGAGTGCCGCCGATGATGCATGTGCCTGTTGAGCGGCATGGGCCGCGGAAATTGAGGATTTTGGCCTTTCCTTCATCGTTTGACTCCACCATTTCCAAAATAAGATTAGATCAACGCCTCTATGGAAAGAGACCTGCAACGACTTAACAAACACATCAACCCACCAAAAAGACCCAAGAAACACGCATAAACATAGGCAAAATGGGCAAAATATAAGCATATAATTAGACTGATCAAATACCCCCAAACCTATCTTTTACTCGTCCTCGAGCAAAACCAAACATTCCTAAACTGAAAAGAAAACTAAATCCTAATAAAGCCACTTTCGCAGGGAACGCGATAGCATTGAGCACATGCTACAAGCCTTTAAACCTCTAGGTGTCCCTAGTAGGAGGAGTGTTGTCTCCTGAGGGTTCTCAGCTATGACACCCACAAACATATCCCACAAAACCAATCATTCGAGATGCAATCGATTAATGCCCAGATTGAAACAATGCATGCAAAAGCCAATAGGTAAAGACTAACATTATGTCACAAATTTGAATGCATTGCTCAATTTAAGATGAAAAGCCCGCACTCAAGATATTCAAGCATCAAAAAAACACTTTCGCCGAATGCCATAGATGTAATTCGCCTCGACTCTAAGCCTCACCAGATATCGCTCATATTTCTCACAGAACCTAGGCAAATTCACTCATCAAGCATATGCGAAAGAAGTTATGCATAAGAAATTCAAATTATAATCGCATATGAATATGTCATTGAAAGAACGCTTGATTTGTATGCAAAGATCTCATGAAAAGAATCAAACATTATGAGCAAGATAACACACGCACACTTCTACTTTCATAGCAAGGATAACCAGCAGATCAATTAGACTTTTCATTAGGTTGTAATGGGGCTATTGGGTAAAGGTTAGAAAGGAACGGGATGTAGGAGTTCAAAAACCTAGGATCATTCAGTGAGAGCCTTCAGTTACCATATGGCTTGGCGCAAGCTCTTAGGTCTTCATTGACTTCCTTTGTTAGTGGAATAATGCCACTTACCATTCATTGATGTCCCCTTAATTCACCATTCTCTTTTGCCCACTCCTTCGAGAATAGATACAACACTGAAATCCTTTGACATGTTGTGTTTCTTAGATTCTTTTCTCTGGCACACGCAACTCACCATTCATTTTGGTGGCAAAACTTTCTCTTTTTTTTTTTTTTTTTTTATTATTATATTTTTTTATTTATTATTTTTTTTTAAAACAAAAGGCTACAAAATATACAACCTTGCCTCTTTCATTTGGATTGAATGCAGCTCATTCTTCATTTGACTCATATCAAATTCACACAAATTCTTATGCGAACTCTTCAGCTTCCTTCACAATCTCAAAGCATGATCCCAAGTTAACAGGTATGGCTATAATATGGCTTACATGGGTTACAGTAAATGTGGTAAAGAAAGAAAAGGCAATCAGTGTTTGGCTTCAAACAGGGCTATGGAGCACACACAAAAGGGTAGGAAATATTACAGGCCTTTTAAGTAGTTCATGCACACATAGTCTAAAATCACTTCCACTGATTCGACTTACTCAAGATCAAAGATAACATGTGAAATCTTTTTATGATGAATGCTCTATAATGCTCAATGTTCAACCTATAGAGATCAAATCTAATGCTAAGAACCTACTGAGTGTTTAAAGAATAGAAACAAAATAATCCCTTATATATGTCATTTATGTACGCACTTTGGCTTAGTGAACTCACAGGGTAGTCTCCACTATTAATCATGGCAATCCAACTATGCATCCTATCCACTATCACATCAAGAGCATGTCATAAGTTATGAAAAATGCAATGCAATACTCTAAGCGGCAAGATGTTAGTTTAAACCCAGTGATTTAAGCATATCATTTCAAAGTCATATACCAAAACATCTCATCAAAGTTAATGCAGGAACGACAGACTCAAAACAACGACACACCCCCAAACCTAAACTCGACATTGTCCCCAATGTTGACAATCAAGAACAGACAGGAAGTGAAAGTCAAAGAAAAATAAAAGCAAATAAAAGTTCAAAAGAAAATCCATAGCCTGCTAATCTCCTCCATCCTCATCTGAAAGCTGTAAGATCTCGGTCCCCTGATCGGAGTCTATCTGGTCATCCTGCATCTGCTGCTCATCATCAAAGTTCAAGATCGGGGTCCGCTGGTCAAAGTTCTGCGGCTCGAATCCCGATCCGCCAGCTGCAAAAGGATCTTGGTCAGGAATAGGGGTCTGAGACGGTGCTCCACTCCCACTAGCCACAGAAAACCGGCTAGTCATCATCCCGCGCAACTCCTCTATGCTCGTCTCGACAGTGTCAAAACGAGCATCCATCCGTCCCTCTAACTGCCCAAAACGCAAATCCATGTGAGTCTGCATAGCCTGCAAAAGAGTGGTAAATGGATCACCTCCTGGCTGAGCTCCGCCTATCTGAGCGGCATCTGGCGCCCCTTGAGGCTGGTCCTGTAAAAGTGCTGCTGCCTCAGCCTCTCTTGCCTCTCGCTCCTCCCGGCGACGTCTTCTCTCCCCATAATTTCCAATAGGAGGAAGGCCCCTAAGGACTAACTGTTGGCTCCAGTTCGTCGAGTTCATCATACTCGGGTCATGATTCTCTAACCCTGCACTCACATCAATGCCTGCCTGTCTACAGAAAGCAGTGATCAAACACGGAAAAACCATGGACTGGTCATCGTGCGCACTAGCGTCATGAATGGCATTGAAAATCACCCGTCCTATATTGATAGGGCCACCTGTCCTTAGACGGAGCAACACACGGGCCTGGTCATAAAAGATCTCTGTACGGTGCTGGGATGGCATCAGTGAGTATGTCAGGAAAAGGTTCCAAAAGGCAACATCGGCATGCGTGTCGCGCTGGTATAGCTTCACTAATGTACCCCATTCCTCCTGTCCATCCATCCTAAGGCCTGCAGCCACTCTCCCTCTGTAAGGGTCAAGATCTGCAATATATTCTATTCCTCGACCATGACTGATAGCCACTTCCGGAGCGTCAAAGTACTGATTAATTGCCTCCGGGGTTATAAGAACCTCAACACCCTGCACTAAAACTGGGTCTCCAACAAACAGTCTCTCTGGTACAGCACTAGCATAATATTCTGCCACAATCCCCCTGTTCGGCCTTGGTGGGCGTGCAACATATCCACCCCATCTGCGGTCTGCAACCATCTGTGGAACAGGTGTCTGTACCAAACTCCCAACATCAATACCCCTCTCAATAATCCAAGGTCGCCTAAGGAAGTCGCTGAAACGATTCTTAAAGTCCTTGTTCTGCGCTTGCTTTGGCAATGCCTTCTGTTTCCCTTTATCGGACGTACTGACCCGAGGACGCTTCCCATGAGCAGTCCTTGCCATCTGCAGATAACATAAGCCAAAATAACACAACAAGTTTCTACCAAAAATTCGGCAGCATTCCGTTTCAAATTTCGTCTCCAAATATACACAAAAGTGCCAATTAAGTCCAATAATCACAAGCAAATCCATCTAAATACAACCTATCATTCAAATCAATTCAATCATGGCAACATTATTCAAGCAAAAACATTCAAACTCTCCTAAGAACAAAGAATTTCGGAATTCCCTAAATACCAAGTGAAAACACAAACCAATAACTTAATCATGCTAAATATCTCAATTTGAACAAAGCCCATTGGTCATTAAAACTCAGAATCCGAATTTGAGCACTAAAAAAAAAAAAAAAACTCAATCTCTTCATACCACATTGTAGAACCAAACTTCATAAGTTAATGCCATTGAAGCAAAATAGAAGAGAGAGAAGACATACCTTGTAGTCTAATTAGGAGAGGCGGAACCTTGGAGAGCAATTTAGAAGAGAAGAAAAGAAAGTGCAGGGAAAAGAAGAATAGGAGAAAACGCAGCTGTGGGTCAAGTGAGACCCACTAGACTGCTCGTCAATTATAAATAGTAGGGCAAATTTTGCACTTACCGCTGATGAGGCACGCTGCATGTGCAGCGGTCCGTCCAGCGGTAAGGTGTAATGTTGCTTACCTGGAGAGTCCAAACGCACCGTTTATTTAATGGATCGCTGGTCGTACCGCTTGCCAGGTACATGCAACATCAGCGTCACCTTCAGCGAGCCAGACCAGTGTTGTCAACATTCCAGGACCGTGGCTCGTGCATCCGCCTCTTGAGCGGTCTAGGCAGCGTTACATCATGGTGAGAGTCAGGTCTTCATTAACCGCAGCCCATGCACTGCCCTCTTGAGCGGTCTAGGCAGCGAGCCATTCCAGAATGTGGAAGTTGCTCGTACCGCGGCTCGTGCATGTGCATCTTGAGCGGTCTAGGGAGCGAGCCATTCCAGTGTTGCAACGTTGAGTGTACCGCGGCTCAGGTATAGGCACCATGAGCGGCACCTTCAGCGCTAATTCCCAATTTTGTGCAGTTCTAACCTGGTTTGATCAAGGCAACAAATACACACGTGAAACATATCTGCTCACAGCCCAACATAACTAGAAATTCCGACTCACCCTAATTACTGACTCAAATTAATCTAAATATAAAATAAAATAAAATAAAATAAAATAAAATAAAATAAAATAAAAATTACCTAGGTGGGTTGCCTCCCACCAAGCGCTGTATTTAGCGTCTAGGCAAGACGTGTGAGAGCGCTACGGCTCTATAAGCACGGAATCCTCCAATCGAATGACAGTTCCGAAATCCGTAATGTAAGGCTTTACCCTATGCCCATTTACCTTGAACTTGTTGCCATTCGTCTCGTTTTGCACTTCTACAGCTCCGTGGGGAAAAACTTGTGTAACCCTGAATGGTCCAAACCATCTGGACCTCAACTTACCGGGAAACAGCTTCAGCCGGGAGTTGAACACCAGCACCTGCATACCGGGACGAAGGTCTTTATGCACTATCATCTTGTCATGTATCAACTTAGTCTTTTCCTTGTACAGCTTTGCACTCTCATACGCCTCTAAGCGAAATTCGTCGAGTTCACACAGCTGAAGTTTCCTCTCCTCACCGGCCTTGTCATAATCAAAGTTCAACTTTCTGACTGCCCATAAGGCTCTATGCTCTAGTTCTACTGGTAGGTGACACGCTTTCCCAAAGACCAACCTATATGGACTCATCCCAATAGGCGTTTTGAAAGCTGTCCTGTAAGCCCACAATGCATCATCTAACTTCAAAGCCCAATCCTTTCGAGTGGAATTAACAGTCTTCTCTAGGATACACTTTATTTGTCTGTTGCTGACCTCAACCTGTCCTGAAGTCTGTGGGTGGTATGGTGTAGCAACCTTATGCCTTACACCATATTTCTTCAAAAGTGCAGCAAAGGATCTGTTGCAAAAATGCGTACCTCCATCGCTAATGATGGCTCTAGGGGTCCCGAATCTTGCAAATATCGTCTCCCTCACAAATTTCACCACAGTTTGACTGTCATTATTCCTTGTGGCCTTTGCTTCTACCCATTTTGACACATAATCAACCGCTACCAAGATGTAACTATTACCACACGATGGTGGGAATGGTCCCATGAAATCTATGCCCCAGACATCAAAAAGCTCTATTATCAAATCTCCAGATAAGGGCATCTCATTTCGCTTACTTATACTCCCTGTACGTTGACATCTGTCACATGCCAAACAAAACCGGACTGCATCTTTGTGTAACGATTCCCAGAAAAATCCAGATTGCAACACTTTCAACGCTGTCTTTCTTGCACCAAAATGTCCTCCACAGTGTAGATCGTGACAAAATTTCAGAACGTCTTTCTGCTCTGACTCCGGAACACATCTTCTTATCACAGAATCGGGACCATGAGTGTACAAATAAGGATCATCCCAAAAGTATTTTTTCGCTTTTGTAATGAACCTTTTTCTCCCTTGTGAGTTCAATTCCTCTGGTACTACCCCACTTACCAAATAGTTAACCAGATCAGCATACCATGGCTCACTATCGTTTATAGCCAACAGTTGTTCATCCGGAAATTTCTCATGCAATGGCAATTTGTCTACCTCATCCGGATTTGCCTGTACTAACCTGCTTAGATGATCAGCAACCACGTTCTCACTACCTTTCTTGTCTCGTATCTCCAAGTCAAATTCTTGTAGTAGGAGGATCCACCGAATCAATCTAGGTTTGGCATCCTTTTTCTGAAGAAGAAAACGAAGGGCTGCATGGTCTGAATATACAATGACCTTGGCGCCCACCAAGTACGTCCGAAATTTCTCCAATGCAAAAACTACTGCTAGAAGCTCCTTCTCAGTTGTTGAGTAATTTAACTGGGCGTCATTTAAGGTTCGAGAAGCATAGTATATCGCGTGTGGAACCTTATCTACCCGCTGCCCCAAAACTGCTCCGATGGCATAATCTGAAGCGTCACACATTAATTCAAAGGGCAATTCCCAATTGGGGGAAATTATCACTGGCGCGGTGGTTAATGCACTCTTCAAAGTGTTAAAAGCTACCATGCACTCCTCACTGACCTCAAAATCAATTTCTTTCTGTAGGAGCAAACACAAGGGCCTCGTTATCTTCGAAAAGTCCTTTATGAATCGTCTGTAAAAACCTGCGTGCCCAAGAAACGACCTCACATCCTTCACGGATTTTGGAGGCTGTAAACTACTGATCACCTCCACCTTAGCTTTGTCCACTTCAATTCCTCTTCTTGAAATCACATGTCCGAGAACTATCCCTTGTTGTACCATGAAGTGGCACTTTTCCCAGTTCAACACCAAGTTGTTCTCTTCGCATCTCTTAAGGACCAAGGTAAGGTTGTGCAAACACAAATCAAATGAATCCCCAAACACCGAGAAGTCATCCATGAATACCTCAATGATTTCTTCCAACATATCTGAAAATATTGACATCATACACCTCTGAAAAGTACCCGGAGCATTGCAGAGACCAAACGGCATTCTTCTATATGCAAACGTCCCAAATGGACAAGTGAAAGTAGTTTTTTCTTGATCATCCGGTGCGATAGCTATCTGATTGTAACCTGAGTACCCGTCGAGGAAACAATAATGACTATGCCCTGCTAATCGCTCAAGCATCTGATCTATGAAAGGAAGAGGAAAATGGTCTTTTCTGGTAGCAGTGTTCAGCTTCCTGTAGTCGATACACACCCTCCACCCTGTCTGAAGCCTCTGTGGAACCAACTCATTCTGCTCATTGCGAACCACGGTAATACCTGATTTCTTAGGAACCACGTGAATCGGACTGACCCATTTACTGTCTGATATGGGATAAATTATCCCCACTTGTAGAAGTTTCAGGACCTCTTTCTTTACTACCTCTTTCATTATCGGATTTAATCTCCTCTGAGCCTCTCTTGACGGTCTAGACTCTTCTTCGAGAAATATCTTGTGCATGCAAATTGTTGGACTGATTCCCTTGATATCTTCAATTGACCATCCTATAGCTGACTTGTGTTTCTGTAGAACCCCAATGAGCCTTTCTTCCTCATTACTCTGCAATTCTGAAGCAACAATTACCGGGTATGTCTCATTCGCACCTAGATACACATACTTCAGAGTTGTTGGTAACTCCTTGAGTTCCAACTTTGGCGGTGGATCATTGGCAAAACTGACAGTTGAAATTTGGAAGTCTTCAACTTCTTCTTCAGCTAGTTCAGAACTATCTTCAGTCTTGTCGTCTTGATCGTCCCAATCCCAATCCGCCAAATCCTCATCCTTGAATATTCCATCAATCCCAGGGTCTAAAACCTCGATGAATGAACAATCATCAGCTCCGGCAGGGTATGATGATGCTTCAAACAGTTTGAACTCCACTGTTTCATCTAACACTGTCATTGAAAGTTTTCCATTCTGCACATCAATAAATGTCTTTGCTGTGGCCATGAACGGTCTACCCAGAAGAACAGGTCTCATGTTAGTCTCTTTACTTACGTCCTCCATGTCTAATACCACGAAATCCGCTGGAATAATAAGCTTTCCAACTTGGACCAGTACATCTTCAACATTCCCTCTCGGATATCTTACTGAACCATCTGCTAACAGAAGTGACATTGTGGTAGGCTTCAACTCATTCAAACCTAACTGCTTGTAAATAGAATAAGGCATCAAATTAATACTGGCACCTAAATCTAGCATTGCTCTTTCAAGTTGGGTACCTCCTACTGTGATATTGATGCAGAAACTGCCTGGATCTTTCAGTTTGGGAGGAAGTTCCTTTTGCAAAACTGCACTAGCACTGCCTGCTATATATTCCTGATGATTTGGTCCAAACTTCTGCCTGTTGGTGTGAAGGCTCTTGAAAAATTTCGCATATGCAGGCATCTTTTCTATCATCTCAAGAAGAGGTAAGTTCACATGTACCTTGGACAGAACATCAAAAATCTCTTTGAATGCCTTACTTAGCTTGTCCCTTTTAAGTCTCCCAGGAAAAGGAATTGGTGGAACATATGGAGGGGGTGGAATATAAGGGTCTGACGATTTGTGTAAAACCGAGGTCTTCTTTGGTGGTGGATCTACCACTACCTCTTCTTCTTCTCTATCCTCCTTCGCACTCACCTCTTTTGATCCCCTGGTGTCCTCTTTCTTTTGCCTTCTAACAACTTCAGTGTCTAACACTCGCCCACTTCTCAACACAGTCAATGCCTTGGCTTGTTCTGATTGACTAGGGAACCTTCCTGGTTCATTCTTGCGAACTGCGTCGACTATTTGTCCCATCTGTGTTTCTAAATTTTTAATGGATGACTCAACATTGTTAATTCTCTGATTTGTATCACGTGAGAAGCGCTCTGTATTCTCAGCAAGGGATGTCACAATATCTTCCAAGGATCTCTTCTTCGGCTGATAGGTGGTACTGTCTCTATTTGCAGCATTGTTCCATTGTTGAGGTTGACTATTGGACCCTTGCCCTTGGTAATTGCCTCTGTTGTACCCTCCTTGAGTTGTTCCCTGAGTATTCGGTTGAATGAGCTGATGACTATTAAGAGCAGTGTTGGGGTCAGAATAAGATAAATTTGAGTGGTTACGCCATCCAAGATTGTAGGTGTTCGAGTAAGGATCGTTTCTCCCTCTTTGGTAATTGAAAGCTTGAACCTCCTCTGTCTCAAATGGTACCCCGTCTCCATCTTGCACTGAGTTCACCCCTCCTTGCTGTTGATCCCTATTCGAGTTCTGGGCCATCATAGCTTGTATTTGCTTAGCTAGATTTGCCATCTGAATTTCCACCCCAGTTGTCTGGTTGACTTCATACTTTCCTCCCTTTCTGACAGTTGAACTTCTATGCTGGGAGTTTAGAGCCAAAGTTTCATAGATCTCAGCAATCTCTAAAGCAGATTTCCTAGTAATGATACCCCCACAAGCGTTGTCAACAATGTTTTGTGTGAAAGGTGTCAATCCATCATAAAAAGTGCGGACTTTGTACTCCTCTGTCACCATGTGAGGGGGAATTTGATCTAACAGCTCCTTATATCGCAACCATGCTTCATGGAACGACTCACCATCTTCTTCACTGAAACTAGCTATCTTGATCCGGACTTCTTTTGCTTTTGAAGCAGGGAAAAATCTGTTGAAGAATGCAGTGCACACGTCAACCCATGTTCTCAAAGATCCTGCCCTTACTGAATTGTACCACTTGATGCCCTTGTCCTTCAAACAATACCAAAAACACCTCATCCTTAACTGCTCTTCTGTCAATCGGCCCATCGGGAAATTCCCTACGGTAGCTTGATAGTTCTTCATAAACTGGAGGCAGTCTTCTGTTGCCAAGCCGTGAAAAGATGGCAGCATATTTAAATGGCTACTCCTCAACTCATAACTCCTGGCTACGGCATCTAACACAACTGGCTGAGGTTGGTCTCCCAGCATAGGCTGTCCAGACTCTATCATTATTCTGATACCATCTTCTAGTGCACGTCTTGGAGAACCCGGTAGATTGTCTCGAACTTCCTGTCTATTTTGAACACCTTGTTCATCATGAACCTCTCTTTCAGCTCGAATAACCCGGTCACGTTGCTCACTGTGATCACCCATGTCCTCACCAAAAGGATCTAACTCTTCGAACTGTCTAGCAACCCGGCCTACTCGGTCAATCTCGTCGTTAGCAGGGATCAGAATACCTCCAAGCGAACGACGTCCGTTCATACACCTGTAAAACCTGAAACACCAAAAACACAACTACCACGAGATAAAAAGAAACAAAAGAAAAACTAAAACTAAAAATAAAATCTAATGACACACACTACCTAACTTAAACTAACTAGATTCAACTAATAAAATCTATACCAATCCCCGGCAGCGGCGCCAAAATTGATGCAGTAAAATCTGTGTTCAATTTACTAAGAAAGTTCGTTCACTGGGATCGGCGATTCTATCGGTCGAATGCCAATTAATCTAGTAAGGATACTCTAAATGTGGAAACTAAATTGCATAATGCTTTTCTTTGGAAGATTGTTTAATTCTAAAATTAACCTAAATTATGAGAATCTAAACTAAAAGACTAAAATCAAATTAAATCAAAGATCACACAAGGAATGAATATATGGAGAGAAATACTAGGGAATCGATGCACCTTTCTTAGACACTCAATGCTCTCAATCAGTCTCAATAAACACTTCAATAAAGTTTAGGGCTTGTTTTGATAAACAATTAAGAACGAATCTCTTTCCTACCACTCGCACAAAGGCCATGTGTCAAGTGATAGTAACGAAATCCTTTAGAACAAAACTCTAAGCCAAATCAATGCAACAAGGCCATGCAAACATTAACTTTCAAATCTATTAAGCTTACGATTGTGATTTAAATGGAAAAGGCCATTCACATCTAAACCCTAATCTCATGGGATAAACTAAATCACAAATCCATATCAATTGAGGCCACAAAATAATATGAATAAGTAAAGTAGAACAATTAATTCAATAGACAAGACTAAAACCCAATTGATTAACAAAAGATAGACTAATTGATTACATAGAGTTATCCAAAATTGGTTACATCAATCCCCTAGTTAAAGGTTTAGTTACACATCAATGGAGAGAATAAAAACATAGAAGAGATGAAGATAAAACCCATTATGGCGAGATGCTTCTGTCTTGAAATCCCCGTCGTCTTCCTGTTTCCAGTAATCTTCTAATGATGGAATGAATATGAAAGAATGAAAGGAATCGGTATCTGATGGTCTGATAAGGTCGGCCCTCCCTTTTATTTGCTTTTTCCTTTCTTTCTGTTTATAGGTCTTCAGCAGCTTTGAGGAAACGCGGAGACGGTCCAACGCTTGACGTGCCGCTGGGTGGGCACGTGCATGGACAGCGGAAAATCCAAGACAAACACGCTGGAATGGCTCGCTTGAGGGGTCGCTTGGGAGGCATGTGCCTCTTGAGCGGCATGGGACGCGGTAAATCACCCTTGTCGACCGCCTGGAGTGCCGCCGATGATGCATGTGCCTGTTGAGCGGCATGGGCCGCGGAAATTGAGGATTTTGGCCTTTCCTTCATCGTTTGACTCCACCATTTCCAAAATAAGATTAGATCAACGCCTCTATGGAAAGAGACCTGCAACGACTTAACAAACACATCAACCCACCAAAAAGACCCAAGAAACACGCATAAACATAGGCAAAATGGGCAAAATATAAGCATATAATTAGACTGATCAGATAACCTTGATGTCGAAGATATTAACTCTGAAAGTATGGAAGAGGATTATGATGGTGGTGAAACTCATATGAGGACCATGAGATCAATGATTTGGGTAAAGGGAAAGTGAAGACACTGGGAAAGAAGTCTCCTCGCCAAAGGAAGTCAACTTCAAGGGTTTAGAGTTTGTTTGTCAAGCTACCACGAGGCAAAGATGGAAAGTTACATTGCAAATGTAAGATGTGCGGTAAGACATATCGCTGTGAGAGTTGCTACGGTACAGGTAACATGAGACGACATATGGATAATTGCCCTAAGATTGCACATTATGATTTAGAACAAATGTTTTTATCCAAAAGTACTGGGGGTTCTATGTCAGCTGTTAATCGTAAAGATCCCCAAGTATTTCGGGATATGGTATCTTGTGCTATTGTTTGCCATGATTTACATTTTCAATTTGTTGAGTGGACATGGATTAGGAGAATTATTGAATACTTGTCTAGTGATGTCACTTTAGTCTCTAGGAACACCGCGAAAGCGGATGTGATGAAGATGTTTCTTAGAGAGAAATCAAAGATAAAAACAATGCTAGAACATGCACCTGGTAGAATTTGTTTGACTTGTGACCTATGGACTTCTATTAATACTGATGGTTTTTTATGTCTCACGGCACACTTTATTGATAGGAATTGGGTTTTACAAAAGAGAGTGTTAAATGTTTGTGTCAAGTACCCACCACATGATGGAGTTTCCTTATCTCAAAAGATTAATACTTGGTTACATGAATGGGGAATTGGAAATAAGATTTTTTCAATAACTTTGGATAATGCCTCATCTAATAAAGCTTTTGTTGATATTTTGAAAACTTAGATGAACTTACATAAGGCACTTGTATGTGATGGGGAGTTTTTACACATACGTTGTTGTGCTCACATTCTTAATTTGATAGTTCAAGATGGATTGAAGGAAATAGATGAGGTTGTCTTGAAAATTCGTAGATACATTAAAGGGTCACAAGTCAGGAAACAAAAGTTTGTAGAAAGTGTCAATCATGTTGGTTTGGATTCTAAGATGGGTATGAGGCAAGCTGTTCCAACTAGATGGAATTCGACTTTTCTTATGCTTCAAAGTGCTTTGTATTATCGTCGTGTTTGGTGTGCTTTGGAGATGCTTGATAGTAATTACAAACATTGCCCTTCGTCAACCGAATGGGAGAAAGTTGAGAAAATTGCAACTTTCTTGCAACATTTCTATGATGTCACTTGTAGTTTCTCGGGATCCAAGTACCCCACCTCAAATTTGTATTTCCCTAATGTATTATCAACTTATTTGCTTTTGAGAAAAAACTTGGAAAGTAGTGATGTCTTCATGAAAAATATGGCCACTAAAATGTATAGCAAATATGACAAGTATTGGGGTGATTTTTCTGTTATCTTGGCAATAGCTTTGGTTTTGGATCCTCGTTACAAGATGACATTTGTTGAATTTGCTTACAAGAAAGTGTATGGCTCCGAATCGGTGGAGCTTGAAAATGTTTGAAACAAGTTGTTTTCTTTGTTCAATGAGTAAATGATGCATTCTACAAGGTCTACAAGGAGGGTTACTTCAAACTCGTTGCCTAGTGGGAGTGGTAGTCGTGAAAGTGAAAACATCACTACTTGTTCAATGAATGCTACGATATCATCTTGGGATTTGTTGGAGGTAATTGATAGTGGTTGTATACTTGTATTTTGTTTTATAATTGTTGTTTTTGTTTTATTATAATAATAAGCAAGACTGTTTTTGTTTATAAAAATAATTAACAAGGCTGTTTTTATTTTATAATTGCTGTTTTTGTTTTAATATAATAATAAGTAAGACTGTTTTTGTTTATAAAAATAATTAACAAGGCTGTTTTTGTTTTATAATTACTGTTTTTTTTTATTATAATAATTAACATTGCAGTTTTTGTTTTAAAATTATATGTACAGGAGTATGAATCTTTTGAGAGATATGAAGACACAAGTCTTTTGAATCAAAAAACACAGTTGGAGTTGTACTTGGATGAACCAAAAGTTGAAAAGACAATGAAATTGGACATTCTGAACTTCTGGAGGGGCAATGAAGTTCGTTTTCCAGAACTTTCTATGATGGCCCGTGATGTTTTTAGCATCCCAGTATCTTCAGTGGCCTCTGAGTCGGCATTTAGTTTTGGCGGGCGAGTCCTTGATCAGTATCGAAGTTCACTCAAACCAGACATAGTGGAGGCTATAGTTTGCTCTCGGGATTGGATACATGGTGGAGAGAGAGGTAATCTTTTTTTCAACATGACCCTAGTTTTGAATTTGATAAATATTTGTATTTAAGAACATTTTTTTTTTGTAGTGAGTGAAACTATTGGAGTAGAAGAAGTTACCGAAGACATTTTAAACTTAAGTATGGAGGAGGGTCGAACAATGGAAAGTGGCACCTCTAAATGAGTTTAATTGTTTATGCACTTTTGGACTTGTGTTTATGTAATTTTGGACTTGTTTTAGACTCTCTCGGTTTACATTTTGCAAGAAGTTATTCGGACTTTTGAATTTTATTGGCTAATTCCTAATTATATGGATTATTTTGGATTGTATCAGTTATATGTATGTTTGTATTTAGGTAAGTATTTATTTATTTTTGTGATAAATGTATTAAACAGGTTAAACGGGTCATAATACGTGTCAATTAAATGGGTTAAACGGGTTCAAACTTCATATTTTATTAAACAGGTTAAACGGGTCATTTAAACGTGTCGTGTTGACCCGACCCGTTTTGATCCATATAATAAACATGTTAGTCATGTCGTGTCGTGTTGACCCATATATATTCGTGTCGTGTTCGTGTCTAAGGGGTGTGACCTGTTTAATAAACGTGTCGTGTTCGTGTCGTGTCAAAATTAAACGGGTCGTGTTCGTGTTGGACTCAACACGACCCGCTAACACGAATTGCCACCCCTAATGCGGGTGATATGGTGCTTGATTTAAACTCTAATATCTTTACAGAGGATATGGTTGTTTCCATGTTGAAATGTGATTCCTGATCCTCATATCTTGTCGAGATTTCCTTTATAAGTCGCCAGACATTGATGATGCGTGTTTGGTCCTGATTCGGGCGAGTGATCTTCGTTGGGGAGATATCTTGCCGACCAGAATCTCTTTTTGGTGAGGTTCTCTTTTGGTCGAGTCATTCTCCTTAAAACTCATTCCATGTCATTTGTTTATCTGTTCGGCGAGGGTTTTGTTCGGGTGGCACGTCCTTAGTTGCCTTTGATCAGGTTTGATTGGTTGACTTTTGTCGACATGGTACATCTCTTCTCCAATACTTTTGTTAATTCGATGACGTGTCAATTGGTCAAAAATTCATATACAACTAGGGACGAGCGTTTGGGGAATGAGGATGGATATAGGTCCCCCCCATCCCCATCCCCATCCCTATCCCCACTTTCAAAACCTTCCCCCATCCCCCCCACATTTCCCCATTTGGGGAAAATGGGGATGGGAGAGTTTTGAGGGGAGGTCTCCCCATCCCCATCCCCATTTCCCCTTTTTTCCCTGTTTCCCCATTTCCCCGTCTTCCCCATTTCACATGTTTAACTAAAATTTATACTATAAAAACACAAAATCCATTATAAATTCAAATACAAAATAATATCCATTACAAATTCAAATGAAATCTAATTTTGTTCTTTTATCATAATAATTCATGTTAAAAAGATGTATATATACTAAGTAAAATAGAAGAATAAAAATATTAATAATTATATATATATTATATTATATATAATATTTAAGGGAATTGGGGAAACGGGGATGGGGGGCCCCTCCCCCCATCCCCATCCCCATCCCCATCCCCATCCCCATCCCCATTACCATATATTTGTGGGGAAATGGGGATGGGGATGGGGATGGGTCCCCCCATCTCCATCTCCATTTGAATTTGGGGATCAAAATCATCCCCATCCCCTCATTTCCCCAAAATTCCCTAAAATTTATCCCCCAAATGGGGATGCGAGGATTTGGGGTCCCGAGGATAAATGCTCATCTCTATTTACAACAACTCTCATAATTATTTTATGGATAAAAGGATGGTTTTACCCCTTGATCAACTCTAGACCATTAAATTGGTCGTTACTCGACTTTTTTTAGGGGGAGGTTTGTACAATTAAAGTAAAAGTTGAATATGTATTCAGTTTCGCCTAAACTCGGGGATGTTTGTGCAATTAACACACAGTTGATTACCAAATAAATAATCAAACCCTAAACACCCTTCTCTTGTTGCCAACGAGATCCAATCTCCTTATCTTCGCACCAACCAGACCTGGACTGAGAATTCCTATTCGCAGCGAATCAGATCCAGACCAACTCTTCAATATCTGTGGGAAATATTGAATTTTTAGGTTAGTGTGTGTCTCTTCTTTCTGGGTATCCTTTGAAACTGTTTTATTTGTTTTATAAATTCAATTTTTTATCATCAAAGCAGTATAAGTTCATTCTCTGCTTTCTCTGGAACAAAAATTTTTCTTTAAACAAAAGAAAGTAAATGTACTAGGATAAATATTGAAGGCTTGTCATCTTGTATTCACTTATAGATGGAGTACCTGAAGCCCGTGGATTTCCACAAGGGAATTTTCAAGGATATTTTGAAGAAAGAAGATTATTTGAAACCTGGTCGGTTGCTGGGTTTGGATGTTAGTGATAAGTATGTGTCGTTGGCTGTGTCAGATTGGAAGAATAAAACTGCTGTGCCTTTAAGGTATGAAATCTCTTATTATATTATGTTTGTTATTATGTTCTCAATATGTTGTAATGTGATTTTTTTTCAACATAGCAGAGCTTTGGATAGGCTGGAAATTAATATGGATTCGATGGCGGATATGATTCAATCTTTGGTAAGTTTTAACTAATCTGTGGACAGTGAGTATGTTTTGTTTCACCTGCCAATGCTTAACATATCTAATGTGGTGCTGTTAAAAATTTTGAGCCGTTTTCATACCGTAGAGTCATTTTTTTTTTCTTTTCCATTTTTATGCAGATCTCTGAGCATAATCTAGTGGGTTTCGTTGTTGGCTCTAAACGTGCTAGACCCATGGTGAGTCTATATGTCATGATCGCTCAAGATTATCTCCTATTTGCTCTCAGGGGTGATTATGTCATTTTCTTTTCATTTGATTAGGATGCACAAACGCGGACTTTTATTGACAACCTATGCAAAACAGAAAAAGTTCAAGGTTTAAAGTATACAGTTTGGGAATTTGGCATTACATCAAAGGTATATATGCCTGTTTGATTTGTAAAATACAGCCCTTACGAGTTTCATAATAGTTCAAACATGATGAAGGCCAAGAGTGTGAAAGCTTTGTCAAGTAGATGTTTGTGACTATTAAATAAGCTTAATTTTCTCTTAGTACCACCGATGACAATTATTTTGCGTGCGAAATTGCCAAATATTATTAGCCATTAGTGATGCAAATTGTAAGATCTATTCATTTTGTTGACAGAATGCAGAATTTGTATTCAAGCAGCATCTGAAATTTATATTAGAGAATTTGCCTCAGCCTCAGCCTCAGCAGCCTCAGCCTCGGCCTAAGCTGTCTCAGAAGCCTCAACCTCAGCCTCAGGACATGTCACAAATAATTATGGAGAAGTGTTATGCTGTTTGTGCACTACAGGTAATTGTCTTGGTTCATTTTTTGACAATAGTTTGTACTCCAATGTTTTATGAATTTATTTGGAATCCAAGGAAAATGAAGAAATGGCCAATTAACACTTATCATATTGGAGAAAATCATTGGTGCACCTGCTCATTGGTGCATCAACAATGTGTCAATTATTTGTCTTGTTTTTCACACGTTCACTTTTTCTGTTTTTTCACTTCTTTTTTACCTCCTAATGAGTATTTTTTTCAAGTTAAAATTATTAATGTGTGTCCATCAATTGTCTTGGTTTTCACACATTATCTTTCCTGTTTTCTCACTCTCTTTCGTCCTAAAGAGTGTTTTTTTTTAATTTTTTATGAAGTTAATATTGTTGATGACTTGATGTGTCAATTTTTGTGTGGCTGGGTGCACCCGGTGCACTGCAGATCATCACATTGACATAGGAGATTTGGCATTGACCATTTAGTTATTTAGATAGAGTCAAATGAAATTTGGTAATTCTTAAAAAAATTGCTATCAAGTTATTTCAAAAATTTTAACATTCTTTAATTTCAGTATCCTTTTACCTATCAAATTAGATCATTTCCATTTTGACTTCCGAACTTTTGCTATTGGGTTTTAAGTGGCTATTGTTACTTTTACATTTGGCAGGGGTACCTGGATTGTACAAACAAGATGGTTAAAGAGGATTGGGATTGAACATAGGTGGATATTGCACAAATCCATCTTCATGGATGCATGTCAATGCTAAAAATGCTCACTTGAATGATTGAATCCCATCCTTAGACATTATTTTAATAATAACCATTAATCAGACATTGAATTATATGTTTTCCGGAGACGTTCTTTTAATATTCATCATTAATCGGTCATCAAATTAGATATGTTTTTGTGTTGAATTTTAAGAAATCAGTAAGTGTTGGAATTCATAGTGTAATGGTTTTTTTTTTTTTTTTTTGGTATTATTGTTATTGATAAAGATAAAGATGTTTAAATAGATATTGAATGAGGATGGAGATTAATTTTTATGTAAATTTATTATCATTACGTCTCCATATTTTATGCATTTTAGGTTTACGTTTGTCGGCTTATAAGTTTCTCAACAAATACATTTCACTAGATTTGGCCATCTAGGTAAAGTGTTGAAAACATCTCACATTTGATCATATGTGGTTGATAAAAATTCAACTATGGACTCATTATAACCCTCAAATGTTAATTCCATGTACAATCAAGTTTCTTCACATTAAAATTCATCTTGAACCAAATCATTCTGTCACTATTTATCGATTAAACTTGAAAGCAACTTCTTTTATAGAAATCAAGTTTTTCTAATTTTAGAAGATTATGAATTATGATCTTGAGAAGTTTGTTTTCGAATTCGAAACACACCACTGTCCACCAAAATATCTTGCAACAAACTACTACAATGTTATTAATATGGAATATCAAGTACGAAGCAAGGTAAACTACTTTAAGTTTGCTTTTGAGAAACTATAAAAATTGAAGACAATGTTTGACAACATAACAGCAATTGGTGAACTGTCACTGTAATATAATTTAAACAATATGTTCTTCGAGGTTTTGGATACCAATCACGGAAAAATAATTTAATCAATATGTCATCTCTTAATCAATAACTTACGAGGATTTATTTGGATTTCTTTTAACCCATGAAGGGAGAACGGGTGAATAGAACGATATAATAATCTGACCTAAAATACAATTTTGATGCCACACAACAAAACAATCAAAGGAAGGGTCTGCACAATCAACCGTATTCTCTTGGTGCTTTTGGTACTAAAAACCAAATCCAAAATGTGTATCGTGCTAGAGGACTGTTAAGGCAATCCTTGAAGGTAGAAATGTATATATAAAAAAGCAATACATTTTGAACTTTTTCCCTTTGAAGCTGGTGAGTCCTCTGCTCTTTTTCATTAGTTTATGCTACATATTTCTTTCCCTTTTCTTTTTGGTTCTCATATTTTCATATTGGCATCTTAAAAGTTTTCAAAGCATACAAAAAACACTACAGTGATTGCATATCCATTTTGTGCAAATCAGAGTAACGTTTTCATTTTTTTTTTCTTTGAATGGAAACTGTTGAATGTAGGAGTGAGAATAATCACGGAACGAAGCCAGATGATGCAGTCTCCAGAGCAAAGTGATCATCATTCTATATATGTTTGTAATTGAATTTTTTTTCTTATTGTAACATTTTTATTTTCCTTTACCTATGTTGATCAGCCAAATATTGTTGCCTTTCTTAAAGCTGCTTCCTTTGAATCTGTTGTTATTGGTATTGCGTTGAGAAATCTGAGTTGTCTTTTATGTGCAGTCTCTCGTGTCCCTGGCACTGCAGCATTTATTTCTTTGTAGTCGGAACCTAGATTCTCAAGTCATATGCGGTATATATATTGTTGTTTGGTTTCAAACTATGAGCAAGCTGTATGTGAATGCATCAAATTACTTGAGATTCAAATTCAAGAAACTTTATTGCAATACACACACAAGTTATCAAACATACTGTTGGCTACTTGGCAATGAGCCCACGCCAAGGCCAATTTGCACACAAGTTATCAAACATACTGTTGGCTACTTGGCAATGAGCCCACGCCAAGGCCAATTTGTGCACGCCAAGACCAAAATCAGCCCACACCAAGGCCATTTTGTGCCCGCCAAGGCCAAAATCAGCCCGTGCCAAGGCCAAAATCTGCCCATGCCAAGGCCAAAATGTGCACGCGGCTTGCCCACGCTAAGGCACCAACACGTGCGGCGTGCCCATGCTAGGGTTGCACATTTTTCCCCGGATCCCCGTTTCCCCGCTTCCCCATCCCCATTTGGGGGAAATTTTTTGGGGGGAAATGGGGAAATGGGGAGGGATGGGGATGAAAATCATCCCCAAATTGAAATGGGGATGGAGATGGAATTGAAATGGGGATGGGGATGGGGATGGGGATGGGGAGACCCCACCCCATCCCCATTTCCCCATTTTCCCCACTAATATAGTGAAATGGGGATGGGGATGGGGATGGGGATGGGGATGGGGATGGGGATGGGGGGAGGTACCCCCATCCCCATTTCCCCATTTCCCCTAAAATATTATAAAAATAATTATATATATATATATATTTTGTAATGTATTTTCTTTGACATTATTTTGTAATGTATTTTCTTTTGCATTTGTAATGGAATGTTTTTTTTTTTTTTTTTTTTT